>PVJH01002404.1:0-169984 GCA_004026705.1 Nesogale talazaci | reverse complement strand
TTCCTCCCCTCCCCCGTGTCCCCCCAGGAACCATTGCTATCATTGTTCTCTCCTCCTGACTGTCCATCCAGGAGTGCTCCTTCTTGATTTGTTCCATTTTGGGGGCTCAGACCATATTGCTTCCCCACCTTGTGACGGACCCCCGAAATGTCCTCTGCTGCTGTCTGTTTCAGTAGAGAGACAGTGTGACATGTCCTGTTGCTGTTTGCCCAGTCCCCTCTTGACCCATTAGGACCCCGCAGGCGCGTAGTCCGCTGAGCATCGTGGGCCAGTGTGGGGACTCGACCAGCTCTGCTTCTCTTCCTTCCTGCCTGCCTGTCTCCATATGGGTGTGGCATGCTGGTCCCTGCCCCCAACATGTTCTCTGCCATGCCCACTTCCAGGGAGAGGGGTCAGCCTGGTTCTGGTTGCGTCCAGCCTGTAGCTCTCTCTTTTCATGCATCTTTCCATGTGTCACACTCTCCTCTTGGCTGGGTACTTCATGGTAGGGTGTGCACGCCCACTCCAGCTTCTGTGGCGACAAGACCAGTGCTGTCTCCCTAGGTGCATTAGTGCCCTGCTCTCTCCGTTATCCTTTCACTTTGTTTTATTGTTTGTTTTCTTTTTGCTTGTTTTCTCTTCCTTTTTAGATTTTACTCACTTGAGTGTATTGTTGTTGATGCTCCTTTTGTTTTTCTGTTGTTGTTTTTTTTCTTTTGTCTCATGTCCCACGCTGACCAGCAACACCTACACCGCCTACAGCCCACCACTATGCTACTGTGCCACCTGATAAATGCCCAATCCATCCTTAACTGTACTACACAAGAACCCTTATAAACTGCAATACCCAGCAGAAGCAGGAGTGCTGCCAAGATAACAAACGGAATAGGACACTCATGCCACTTGTTCAAATATAAGCAGAAAAAAGAAGGAAAAATTGTGGGTGGAGCACACCAACATACAATCCCCAATTAAATACAAATGCAGCCACACCACACTATCTCAAAGGCAGCAAACGACATCTGAGAAACAAGACAGAGTGACACAAAGAAGTGATCTATTACAGAACCAGAAAACATTCCTAAGAAATAAATGTCCTTTCAATCGAATGAGAAATTCTAATAGGAACCCTGGTGGCATAGTCGTTATGCATTTTGCCACGATCCACAACATCTTCAAGGGAGAATGACTGGGCTTTCCACTCCCAGGAGCAATTAAAATCTCAGAATCCCACAGGGGCTCACTATGGATCACCATTGATTTGATGGCAGTTAGGGGTTTTGTTGTTGTTGTTGTTGTTTTGTTTTGTTTTAGATACCTTCAATGAATTGAGAGAAATATTGAGGAAAACACAGACAATACTAAAAAAAATAAGTTCTCTAAAGAACCAAATCCAGGGTCACAGACATATATAAAATCCAAATTCAGTGGCAAGGTGGGTGTACGTGGCCTGATAGGAATTGATCAAGCGTAAAGTAACAGAGGGAAATTACAGAAACCCAAATGAAGGGTGAGAATTATGGTGGAACAAGAGGAAAGTAAAAGGAAATAGAAGAAAGAACTGGGAGTCAAAGAGCATTTACAGAGTTCTAAGTATAGGCATATACTTAGGTATGATGATGGGGAAATATGTCTATGTGCATTGTGGCAGTCATGTGCTTATGTTAATTTTATGATTGAAATGTAGGGGTGGAATCTAGCCTGTTAGTCTGGAGAGAGCCATTGAGTAACCAATGAGGCCTCTATGTGGATATGGCTTTCTCCTGAGATTTCTGGGAAATCTCGCAATATTTCCCTTGTGAAGATGAGAAGCTATCTTCCCCAATTGTTGGGAGTTACTTTCAGAGATGATGAATCATGGACAAGACAAGATGGCAGCATCCGAGAAGTTGTAGGAGCCGGTGGAGAGACCACATGGCTTTGCCCTGATGGAGCCAGACCTCTGAAGCTGGGGCGGCCACATGGAGACCTCTGCCAGCGATGAGTTGCGTCTGCTGTTGATGGACCCTGAGCCCTGGAAGTGAGGACCCATGAGGGGAATCCCTGCCAGTGCCGGGATTCTGCACCCACTGACCTGTGACTTCAAGAGTTGGAAGGAGACTTTATAGACTGATTTTGGGCATATGGGTTAATATCAGACTTATGACTTTGAATTGGACTGGGTTCAATATCCTGTTCCTCTTGTATTTAAACCTTTTCTCTATATCTATATGCATGTCTTTGAAATTTGTTCCTCTAGTTTACCCGGACTAACACATGCATATAATTAAATGGTTAGTATTAAGGCAGCAGATGAACTGAACCTCTACTCAAATACCTCCTCAATGCAAGAAAACTTTGTTCTATTAAATTGGCATTACTTGATGCTCACCTTCCTGACACAATCAATGAAGACAAATGTGTGCAACAAGCCAATGTGGTGAAGAAAGATGATGGTGTCTGGCTATCAAAGATATAGTGTCTGGGGTCTTAAAGGCTTGAAAATAACTAAGCGGCCATATAGTTTAGAAGCAACAAAACCCACAAGGAAGAAGCACACCAGCATGTGTGACCACAAGGTATCAATGGAAGCAGTTATCAGACATCAAGAACAAAAATCATATCATGGCATGCCCACCTTCCTGATATGATCATGGAAGACAAAGGTGTGCATAAGCAATTGTGGTGAAGAAAGCTCATGATCCCCAGCTATCAAAAGATATAGCATCGTGGTCTTAATGGCTTGAAGGTAAACAAGCAGTCATCTAGCTCAGAAGCAACAAAGCCCACATAGTAGAAGCACATCAGAGGGACCATGAGGCGTCAAAGTGATCAGGTATCAGGCATTCATCAAAGAATTCAAAATTATATCATTATAAATGAGGGGGAGTGCAGATTGGGGACCCAAAATCCATCTACAGGGGAAGTGGCATCCCCTTACAGAAGAGTCATGGGGAGGAGATGAGCCAGTCAGGGTACAGTGTAGCAACAATGGTATATGCATCTTTCCCCTAGTTCTAAAATGCTTCCTCCCTCCCACAATCATGATCTGATTTCTACCTTGCAAATCTAGTTGTACTGGAGGACGTACACTGGTATAGATAGGAACCAGAAACATGGGGTATCCAGGGCAGATGATACCTTTAGGACCAGTGGGGAGAGTGGCAATACCAGGAGGATGGAGGGAAGGTAGAGTAGAAAGGGGGAGCCGATTATAAGGATCCCTGGGGTCTGGACAAGGGGGAAGTGGGTGAAGGTAGACATCAGACAGAGTTTGACAAGACAAATTGTAATAGTTTGTAAATTATCAAGAGTTCATGAGGGAAGGGGAGTGGGAAGGGGTGGAAAAAGGAGGAGTCAATATCAGGGGTTTAAGTGGAAAGAAAATGTTTTGAGAATGATGATGGCATCAAAGGTACAATGTGCTTTGCATACAATGGATGTATGGATGGATTGTACTAAGAGTTGTATGGACCCCCCAATAAAATAATTTTTAGAAAAAAGAAAGTTCACACTCTTGTTGAAACCCTCTATCTGCTCTCCAAGGTGCTAAGGGCCTATCTCATTGCATTGAAAGCATAGAGCTTCCAGGGACTCTGATCTAACCTGTGCTACATTTTGGCATGTAATCAACCTGCATCCTTAGTCAACCTCAACTCCATGAGTGTTGTCTCTCTTCCAAATGTGAATCTGCTCTCTGAACTAAAGTAAAAAAAGAAGAAATAGATTCATCTTGATTTTATCCCCCAGAAAGTTTGACACTGAAAACCAAGAGCCCCCTCCAAAAAAAAAAAAAAAACACAACAAAGTCATTGTCATCAAGTTGATTCTGACTCATAGTATGAGACAAAGTAGAACTTCCTCTGTGGATTTCTGAACCTGTAAATCCTTACAAGAGTAGAAACCTCATCTTCCTCACTGGGAGTGGCTGGTGGGTTTGAACTGATGACCTTCCAGTTAGACAGATTTATTCATTTCTTTACTTATTATAAAATCAGATTTACTGAAGACATGGGTGCATGTATCCTCTTTTAAGTGCACAGCTCTCTAAGCTTTGATGAAGCTGAGCGTTGCGTTTGATAATAGTTGTTTTTATTCCAAAGGTTTAGACATTTTTGTCTCCAGGGATCATTGAGGGGATGACAGGGACCACTAAAGGCCACATAAATCTGTTGAGGAGGAGCCCTGGTGGTGTAGCGGCTAAGTGTTGGGCTGTGATCGGAATGATTCACAACCACCTGAAGCTCCTTGGGAGAAACACTGGACTTTTTACAGACTCTGAAAATCACAGGGGTGAGTCCGCACTGACTTGGTGGCAGTGAGTTTGCTGTGATTTTTAAAAAGCTTTGAAGACTCACAAATAAAGACTTTGTTATTACTGATACTCTACTGGATACTGACAGACCAGCCTTACCTTCCAACTCAGAGTCATTTACACCTATCCACATGGTAGGGGCATTTTGTAGAGGCCAAGTCTAACAAACTACACTGAGCGGTCCCACCAGGAGGTACGTCGGTAACAACTTAGATGCTCTTTCCTACCACAGGCCAATTCTGATTCTAAGTATCTGAGTCATCACTGACATGCCTTCTTGATGGGAGGCATTGATCATTACAAAAAAGAGAGGTGGAAACGAATCCCTTAGGAGATAGTTTTATGAACGTTCCTGCAAAAGCCATTCCTTCAACTGTTTATTGAGCATTTACTATATATGAGGGAGTTTTAGAAAAAAAAAGAGTTCCATTATCTTTTAATTCCACTTTTTAAAACAAATTTTGATGACTCTTCATATTTTTTAGGTACTGTGAAAGATTTATGTGGTGAAGTGGTTAAGTACACCCCCCAACATGGGCTATCCACTCCCAAAATGACTTGTTTGGGGACAGTTCTACTCTGAGATAAAGGTTTGTGATGTGTCAGAATTTACCTGACAGTTAAGTCATCAGAAATTCAAGGAAGATAAGCCAAGGTCCACCCTCCAAAGCTTTCAGTGCAAAACATAACAGTCATCTAAAAGTGATAATGACTATAACATTTGTAGAGTTCAGTGGACAGTCATCGTATTCCTGTCCCCCTATTTGTGATTTCAGGAGTATTAGGGGGTGGGAACTCTGAGGATTTCAGCTGTGAGGCAACCATGATAGAGGTTATAAGTCATGGCATCTGTGAAGAAGGAATGAAAAATCTATGTACTCCATGAACACTTCTTCTCAACTCTTAAACCTCCAAGTCTTTGGCCTGTCCAGCTCCCTCAATGTGTTAGTCTTCACCTCCTACTTGCAGGATTTTAAATGCTTCTTTGAAATGAATATGGCAGTAGCGTCTTTTCTCTCAACTATGGCAAGATTAGCAATATCCTCATGGCCAAGAAAGAAACAAAGTAAAGTCAGAATAGAGCACCATTCTAGGAACACTGTTCTACAGGACAATGTGAATGTTCCGAAGACATTCATAACGGAGGAGAGGCTACCCCTCGCAATACCCTAAATAAGGTCAGTGTTGACTGATAAGATCTTGATTGCCAATGTTGCTGTCCCACCTCTCTGTTTTAAGGTTTGGGATAGTTGTATTCATGCTGGCTCCTTGCAGTTGGTGAAACCACATAACCAATTTTGGTCATTGAGTTGTAAGCAGAAGAGACGTGTGTCCACCACACTTGAGTATGGTCCCAGCAAGACCCCCAACGTGTGTAGCTCAGTGTGTCAGCCATAGGAGGCTACTGAGCACTTGAACAGTGGCTAGTTCACTTATAGTTTTGCACTATAAGTGCAAAGTACGTAGTATATCTTAAATATTTGTACCCAAAAGTACATATAACTCATTGTCTTTAAATAGACCGCATATTGAAATTGTAGTACTGGGCTAAATAAAATACACTATTAAAATTAGTACGACATACTTAATTTTTCTTTTTTTATTGTGACTACTAGGGAGCACTTATATACTTGGCTCATGTTTCTATTGGACAGCATTTACCTACAGCAGACTCCAATATAGAAATGATGGTGAGGATGGAGGAGGACCTTTGTTCTGTTGTATGTAGAGTCGCTAAAGAGTTGAAGCCACCTAACACCAACAATAACAACAAAGACTAGGTGTGTGCCAGATAAGGTCTCCTTTGAGGGTTAGGGTCCTCAGAGGAGATTGCCAATGAGGAGGAGAGAGCTCTGCAGCTACCCTCAAAGGATATGTAACTTGAACAAAAAATAGAGATTTTATTACTCTGTATGAGGGTGTTTTGGTTTTTGTGGGCTTTTTAAATCACTTTATCGGGGGCTTCTAAAGCTCTCATCACAATCCATAATTGTATCCATTGTGTCAAGCACATTTGTACATTGGTTGCCATCGTCTTCAAAACATTGGCTTACAACTTGAGCCCTTGGTATCAGCTCTTCATCTTTCCCCTCCCTCCTCCTCCTTCCCTTCCTCATGAACTCTTTATAGATAATAATGTATAAACTATTATTATTCTTCCATGTGCTGCACTGTCTGATGTCTCCCTTTACCCCTTATCTGTTGTCCACCCCCCTGGGAGGAGGTTATTGATAGGTCATTGTCATATGTTCCTTCTTTCTCCCCCCACTTTCTCTTACCCTCCAGGTATGGCTACTCTCAATATTGATCGCGAGGAGTTTATCTGTCCTGTATTCCCTGTTTCCAGTTCTTATCTGCTTTTTTTTTGGGGGGGGGGCATTACTGCCCCATGGTGGTGGGAGTCGGAGGCCCAGCCTTGCTCCTGGAGAGCACTGTTGGATTTGAACCTCCATCCCAGTGGACTGCAGTCCCATGCACAACCACTACACCACCAGGGCTCAGCCCTCCAGTTCTCATCTGTACCCATGTACATGCTCTGGCTAGCCAGATTTGTAAGGTAAAAGTAGGGTCATGAAAGGGGAGTGAGAGGGCTGAGCCCCGGTGATGTAGTGGTTGTGTGCAGGACTGCAGCCCATTGGATTGGCGGTTCAAATCCAGCAGCAGCTCTCCAGGAGCAACGCTGGGCCCTCTACTCCCGCCACAGGGCGGTGATGCCAAAAAAAAAAAACAAAGAAAAGAAAAGGGAGTGAGAAAATACTAAAGAACCAGAGGAACAGTGCATATGTCATTGGTGCTATGCTGTACCCTGACTGGCCCGTCTTCTCCCTGAGACCCTTCTGTAAGGCAATGTCCAACTGCCTACAGATTGACTTTGGGCCTTCACAATTCATTCCCCCCACCGTGCTCCATTCATGTTGACATGATTTTTTTATTCTGGATCTTTGATGCCTGATACCTGATCCCTGATACTTCATAATCGCACAGGCTGGTGTAGTTCTTCCATGTGGGCTTTGTCACTTTTCAACTAGATGGCCATTTGTTTATCCTCAAGTCTTTAAAACACCAGATACTATATCTTTTTTTTCTCAGATGTTATAGTTTTTGATAGCCAGGCACCATCAGCTTTCTTCACCACTTTTGCTTATGCACCCACTTTGTCTACAACAATCGTGTCAGGAAGGTGAGCATCTCAGAATACTGGATTCTTAGAACAAAGTGTTCCTATGAGGGAGTACTTGAGTAGCGGTCCATTGTCCTTAATACTAAACCTATAAATATATGTACATATATTAATTTCCCCATTGTCATATATAAATATATTTATATATGTGCATGTCTGTATTTAAATTGCTATAAATGGCTTTGCCTCCTAATTCTTTCCTCTATTTCCTTTAACTTTCCTCTTGTCCCACTATCATGTTCAGCATTTATTTGGGCTTCAGTAATTCTTCTCACTTACATTGCCCTTGATCAAGCCCTACCAGACCTCCTACACCCTGCATGTCATTGATTTTCAGTCACAAGGGTGTTTTTTTATTATCACAGCATTATCCAGACTACTCTAAGTGGGTCAAAATAAAGAAAGTCACCAGATCACAGTGCTGATAGAAAAGAGGCCACACACAGATTAGGAAAGGCACTGCACACACACTGTGCCATTATCTTACCTATGTTCATTCCTGTACGTGCACATATTCAAACATATGTAGACACATTTGTTTGTTTCATAGAGAGAAGGAGCCAAGCCATAAAACGTTCATCTTACTCCAATGGCATTTTAGGTCACCAGCATCATATGAGCCTGTACAGAACTCACAAAGTGTTTGACTTGCCGAAACCTTAGATGCTGGGACTTTAGTTTAGCTAGACATGTTACTCAATCCCACCGCCTACCTGTTGTCACACTAAGATGGCTTGTGTGCTACTGTGAAACTAGACATATCACTGATATATCAAATACCAATAGAGCCCCTCATGATATACAGTTTTAGTGGAACTATGAGAACAAGACAGTGTGGGAAGAAAGACCATGGTGATCTATTTTTAAAAAGTAGCCATTGAAAAACTGAGATGTGGCAACCACTTGTCTTTGTTTAACTAGCTTGTTTTTGACCTATCATCAATTTGTGGGGGAAGACTCCATGTTTAGTGAAGTAGAAGGTCAATGAAGACCCACAGTGAGACAGACTGATCCAATAGCCACAAGGATGACCATGAACATGCCCAAGACTATGATGATGTGTAAAACTAGACAAAGTTTTCTTGTGTTATCCATGAGGTTACCATGTGTGTTAGTCTGGGTAGATTAGAGAAACAAATTCAAAAACATGCATATGGATATAAGGGAAAAGTTTATATACAAGAGGAATGGAACATTGAGAAAGCATCCCAACCAGTCCAGTCCAAAGTCATAAATCCAACATTAGCCCATATATCTGCTACCAGTCTATAAGGTCTCCTTCTGACTCACAAACATGTGCAGTAGAAGCATACTGGAGCTGACAGGGGTTTCCCCATGACTCCTTGTTTCCAGGGCTCAGGGTCCATCAGCAGTATCCAATGGCAGTAGAAGCATCTCAGCACTGGCAGGGGGCTCTTTGTGGCTTCTCCGTCCAAGAGGTCTGATTTCATCAGGGCAAGCCCATGCAGCTTCACCTCTGACTCCTCTATTCTCCAGGAATCAGGATCTATCAGCATGCCACCATCTTGTTTTGTCAGAAGACCGACTCCAAGAGAATGAGAGTCAAGTGTCTCTTCTCCAATTGGGAAACACCACGAGAATTCTTCCCAGAATTCTCAGGAGAAAGTCATACCCACCCAAAGGCCTCAGTGGCCATCACCAAATTGACAGGATAGACTGACCCCTAGACTCCCAATCATGAAATTGACACATGAGTACATGACTGCCACACCATGAATCAAGGTCAACCAACAGCAGCTACCTGAGCAGGTTGAAGTGTTTTCACCCAATTCCTGCCCATGGAGCTGATTCAGCTGCTTCCCTGGAAGACAGACAGCCACCATGATGACCTATATACTCTGCAGCCTTAAGTCTTCAGGACTAATAGTAAGAGTGCAGGGAGAAAGAACCCTAAAGAAGGGACAACTGGCAATTAGGCAATAAGGACATATCACAGGGGTGGACAATACTGAAACCAAAGTGTTATAAAGTCCAATGGCAAGGAGATGTGAGGGGTGTTTCTGAGGACAGACTAACCAGAAACTAGAATTTTAGACTCTTGTTCCTTGTTTCAATAAGGGATTTTGTTTTGCTTTTACTATCAGCAACAGGATACTTAAACAATGGTTTCAGTAGAGATATATTATTTTTACCTAACAAGAATGTGATAGGTTGGTTCGTTGTATCAATAAGGCCAATGAAGATAGGTGGCTTTGTTGTGACAGCATGCCTAATGAACAGATGTGAGATCAATCGAAGGGTGGAGATATAAATGGTTCTTCAAACCTTGCCTGTCTCTCTTGCTCTTGGATCTTCAGACCAGCCAGCTGCCTTGTTTTACCTGACTTTAACACATAATATACAGCCACTGTGGTCAAAACAGCCTGGTATTGGCATAATGATAGGTACTTAGACCAATGGAAAAGAACTGAAGCCCCAGAAATAAAAACATCAGCATATAGAAAACTGATGTTTGATAAGAGCCCCCAAAATATCAAATGGGAAGTAGATGCTCTTTTCCAGTGGTGCTGGAAAAAAATGGATATCTACCTGTAGAAAAATGAAGCAAGACCCTGACCTCACTCCATGCACTAGAATAAACTCCACGTGGATCACAGTCCTTGAAGTAAAACTCCACACTGTTAGGGCCATCAATGAGGGAATTGGGACCAACCTGAGAATTTTAGCACAGGGATTACATAGGCTATCAGAAATAGGGAAGGACACAAACACAGAGGAGGCACAAATTGACAAGTGGGATAGACCAAAGATAAAACACCTGTGTATATCGAAAGAATTCACCAAGAGAGGAAGAAGAGAGCCCAAGGACTGGGAGAACATCTTTAGAAATGACAAATCAGATAGAGGGCTGATTACCAAAATTGACAAGACCCTGATAGCTTCCAAAAAGAGCAAAACTAACTGACTACTGAGGAGGTGGACAAAGGAACTGAACAGAAGTTTCACAGAGGCAGAAATCTGAATGGCCAATAAACATATGAGAAAATGTTCCCAATCATTAGCCATAAGAGAAATGCAAATCAAGACAACCATGATATACCACCTTCAAGGATAGCCCATTCAAAAAATCAGAAAGCAACAAATTTTGGAGAGGCTGTGGGGAGATAGAAACTCTTATCCACTGCTGGTGGACCTGTAGGTATGTACAGCCACTATAGAAATTGATATGGTGATGTCTAAAATGGATGGAAATTGAGCTACCATACGACACAGGAATCCCCCTCCTGGGTAAGCAACACACCACAACCAGACATCTGTGCCCCAATGTTCATCGCAGCACAGTTCACAATTGCAAGGAGTTGGAAACAGCCCAAATTTCCATCAACTGATGAATGTATTAAAAACCTGTGGTACATACATACAATGGAGTATTATGCATAACTGAAAAGCAGAGATGAATCCATGAAGCACATCACTGCATGGGAAAAACTGGAGAAAATTATATTGAAGTTAGCCAAGTGCAAAAGGACAGGTACAACATGAGTTCATTGAGGTAAATTTAATTAAAAAAAAAAAACACAAAGGGGTCTCGGGGAAAAGCAACTGTATACAGGAATGCCTGGGAAGAGTCCCAGGTAGTATGGCAGGGGCCAGACCAAATCCAGGGCTACATATGGTAGCCAATTGGAGTGGGGGGATGGGGTGGGGCAATTGGTGATGTGGAAAGAGGGAATGGGGTACTAACCCACCCGAGGGGAGCGTATTGCTTATACCTCCACAGGGAAACAGGGAATAAACTTAAACTTGGTGTTTCAGGATGTAAATGCAGCCTGAGGGCATGGAACAGGGAACCAGTGGAGAGGTCTGAGCACACAACCCCAATCTCAACTACAGGGGCAGCCGCCTCTCCTCCAGGGGAGTTTGCCTTGAAGGTCATCACTGAAGTTGTAGCTTGGGGAGTGAGAGATGCCTGGTCAGAGCACATCAGAACAAATGAAGGGGGAGGAGGAGAAAATGGAGTGTATCCTGGCCCACCGAGCCTTCAGGACAATATTCCCACTCAAAACAGCCGTTGCACAAAGAGGATCTTATGGCCAGGCCCACTATGAAATACGGCTACCCACGGTGACCCAAGGCCTTTCAGGGTCAAAAATGGAGAAGCAGCGTCAGACTTATACCCTGTCTGCCCAACCACATCATGGCAAATGCTAAGCATGTGCAACAGAGCATGAAGTTCCAAATGGAGTGCTAAGGATAAACTTTGGGGCCAGGGTGTGACACCCCATCCAACTCAACCAGGGGACACTCCTGGAGGTCAATAAACAGACCTGAAACTATTTACAGGTTTTTATATTGCTATTATTTTTTTACACATATATACTTTGGACATTGGGGTTTTCTGTTATTATCATTATTTTATTTTTTTTGGTTGCTTCATTTTAGGAAGTCTTTTTTTATACATATTGTTACCTCTGCAGGTCTATCTAGATAAGATAGGCTGGATGAACAGTCTGGAGGCAAAAATGATGGGACTGATGTTTCCAGGGGGCACATGGGAGAAGCGGAGGAGGGGGAAAGGAGGTCGTGTGGACCAGCCCAGGGATAAGGGAAAAATAAGTGATTCAAAATCTGTGACAAGGTGGGTGTGAGAGGTCCTACAGGAATTGATCACAACTAATGCAGCAGAGAGAAAATACTGAAACTCAAATGAAGGCTGAGCATGACAGTGGGACAAGAAGAAAGTAAAAGGAAATAGAAGAAAGAACTGGAGTGTAAAGGGCATTTATAAAGGTCTAAATACAGGCATATGCATTGTCATATTTATATATGACAATGGGGAAATAAATCAATGTGCATATACTTATAGGGTTAGTATTAGGACAGCAGATGGCCATTGAACCTACACTCAAGTACTTCCTCAGTGCCAGAACATTTTGTTCTACTAAATTGGCATTCCGTGATGCTCATCTTCCAGACACAATCACTAAAGACAAATGTGTGCAAAAGCAAAGGTGGTGAAGAAAGCTGATGGTGCCCAGCTATCAAAAGATGTAGTGTCTGGGGTCTTAAAGGCTTGAAAGTAAATATGCAGCCATCTTTCTCAGAAGCAACAAAGCCCACATGGAAGAAGCACACCTGTCTGTGGGACCACGAGATATCAAAGGGATCAGTTATCAGACTTCAAGAACTAAAAATCATAACATTGCATTCTCACTTTCCTGATCTGATCACTGATGACAAATGTGGTAGCATAAGCAAATGTGGTGAAGAAAGCTATGGTGCCCAGCTATCAAAAGATACAGTGTCTGGGGTCTTAAAGGCTTGAGTAAATAAACTGCCATCTAGCTCAGAAGCAACAAAGCCCACATGGAAGAAGCACACCCGCCTGTGTGACCACGACATGTCCAAGGGATCTGGTGTCAGCCATCAAAGAATTAAAAATTATGTCATTTTAAATGGGGAGGTACAGATTGGGGATCTAAAGCCCATCCATAGGTGAAGTGGCATCCTCTTACAGAGGGGTTGCAGGGAAGAGATGAGCCAGTCAAGGTACAGTGCAGTAACAATGAAATATGCAACTTTCCTCTAGTTCTCAAATGCTTGCTTCCTCCCACCCACTGTCATGATCCCAATTCTACCAGACAAATCCAGCTAGACAAGAAAACCTGGAGAATTTAGGATATGATCCCTCAGGACTAGTGATGGGAGTGATGATACTAGGAGGGTGGCGGGATGGTGGAATAGAAAGAGGGAACCAATTTCAGGAATCTACATATAACCTCCTCTCTGGAGTACAGAAAACAGGAAAG
This sequence comes from Nesogale talazaci, assembly GCA_004026705.1. Taxonomy (NCBI): domain Eukaryota; kingdom Metazoa; phylum Chordata; class Mammalia; order Afrosoricida; family Tenrecidae; genus Nesogale; species Nesogale talazaci. Next base: position 156,759 of record PVJH01002404.1, on the reverse strand, counting down.
TGAGTGAAAGGACACATTAGACAGTGTACAATGTGAAAAAGTAATAACATTTGTAAATTATTAAAGGTTCCTGGGGGAGGAGAGGGGTGGAAAGGGAAATATGGGGAGCTGGTATTGGAGTCTAAGTGGAGGGAGGATGTTTTGTGAGTGATGATAGCAACAAGTATGCAAATGTGGCCTGCATACAAGTGATGTATGAATGGATCATGATGTGAGTTGTATGAGCCCCCAGTAAAATGATTTATTAAAAAAAGGGAGGGGGAAAGAGGAGCTTATACCAGGGGCTCAAGTAGAAAATATTTGGAAATGAATCTGGTGACATGTGTACAAATATGCTGGATACAAATGATGTATTGAATGTTATAAGAACTGTAAAAGCCCCCAATAAAATCATTGGGGGAAAAAAGAATCAATAACAACAAAAAAAGAAATTTAAGAAAAATGAAAAGAAAACTCTACTGTGTATTTTTATTTTACTCTGGCAAGCCCTAGGGTTGCCATGAATCCAGCGCCAGTTGTCTTTGTTTTCTGGAAGTGTCAAAAGGTTTTTCCTAGAGCTTTAAAACCCCTGGAAGGCTGCCCATGAAAGGAAAAGAGGTCTCTCTCTCAGGGCAGCAAACCTGTTTTGTTTGCTGTGATCCCACTGCTGTCCTTGGGTTTCCCCACTACTCCCAACACTGGGTTGAGAGGCTGGGCTGGGGCAGCAGAGACAGCTCTCACAATGGCATTTCTGGCTGAGTAATTTGCCCTGAAGCAAAAAAAAAGAGCTGGTACTAATTTAGTGTTCACTTCTCATCAACTGAAAAGCATTTATTTTTGGAGGGAATTCATGAACTATAATTATTATTGATCTCTCTGACAGCAAGCAGAGAAAGCTTTCATGGGCACTCCAAAGATCAGGGTCAGAAATAGAAGCAGGGTCTTTCTACACCAATCCTGGTTTCTCCTGGCTCTAAGTTGGTTTTATAGTTGACTTGCCATTTAGAAAGAAAGTTCTCCATAGCGATTAGGACACTCCTCTTCCCTGTCTACATCTATGGAGCATTCACTGGGGCCTGAGCCAGATCATTTTAGAGAATGTCTTACCTGACTCATAGCAGATGGAGACTAATGGGTTATTTATTTACAGAATAAAATTAAATTGGAGCTGCCTCTTAATGCACAATTTGCATAATCAGCTTTGTTCTGAGCTGATGATCTGTTTTCAATAGCATGTGAGACCTTTCAGGCACAGTTGCCCCAAAGCAGCAGCCACTGAGAATGGAGATTAAACAATTTCCATAAGCCCGTCTATTACCCCATCACAGAGATTCCATAATTCCTCTAGATCAGTGGTTCTCAACCTGTGGGTCTCGATCCCTCTGGGGGTCAAATTACCCTTTCAAAGAGGCCAACTGATTCATAATAGTAGCAAAATTACAGTTATGAGGTAGCAATGAAAATACTTTTATGGTTGGGAGGCACCACAACATGAAGAGCTGTATTAAATGGTTGTGGCATTAGGAAAGTTGAGAACCACTGCTCTTGACACTGACACAGGATCAAAGTATCTTGCCATAGTTTGGGATCAAGAAAGATATCTCATTTGCATTTGAAAATCATTTCAAATAGGGGTGATGTCACACCCAACCTCATGTCCATAATAGAAATGTGTGGCATTTCAATTTTCCTCTGGCTGAGCCCCGGTGGTGTGGTGGTTGAGTGCAGGACTGTGCCCCACTGGGTTGCCGATTCAAATCCAGCAACAGCTCTCCAGGAGCAAGACTGGGCCTCCCACTCTCACCAGAGGGCAGTGATGCCTAAAAATAAATTAATTTAAAAAAAATTTTTTTTAATTTTAAAAATTCAATTCTCCTCGTTCCTAACATCTAAACCACACTCTTAACTTTCAAGTCTGTACTTGGTGAACCTGAAATTGTTCTAGCTATGAACTTTAATCATCATCTGGGTGCATATAAGGCTGATCTGAGAGAACAGATCAGGGCTTCAGAGGGGGAGGGCCAAGTGCTTTAGAGGAGAGGTCAACATGAACAACAGTAGATTCTTGATAAAATACACTTACTCTGGGGAAGCACAAAGTGTGGTTAACATTCACAGCTGCTATTCAAGAGATTGGAGGTTCAACTCCACCTAGAGATACCTCATAAGAAAACCCAGTCAGTAAAAATGGTATGGAGTTCAGTTCTGCTCTTACACACATGGGGTGACCATGATCTGAAATGAATTGATTAAATGGAAACTGCCTACATAAGGAAGGAATCCTGGTGGTGTAGTTGGTTTTGTGTTGGCTATTAACCTCAAAGTCAAGAGTTTTAAACCATGGTGTCTCCATGGGAAAGGATAAGACTTTCTCTTTTTTTTTCTTCTCATCTCCTATAAAGAACTATATTCTCAGAAACCCCAAAGTCCTACAGGGTCATTGTGAGCTGATGGCAGTGAGTTTGGAATTTTATATGAATAAACAAAAAAGTCTTGGTGGTAAGGGTAGGTAAACCTTGTAATGCTAATTACAAAGGAAGTAGTTCCAATCTGTCAGCTGCTACTTGGGAGAAAGATGAGGCTGTCTGCTCCTATAAAGATAGACAGCTTTATAGGAAATCTCTATGAATCAGAATCAACGCAAGACAGTGAACTTTTGTTTTGGGGATATAACTACAAAAAAAATTGATGTGTGTAAATTATGGTATCAGCAAAGAATAATGAAAGTACTATAGATTACCAGAAGAGTAAACATATCTTTCTTGAAAAAAGTACAGACAGAATGCTACTATGTTAGTCGGGGTAGACTATATATTAGAGCAATTGAATATTGAGAAAACATCCCAACCCCGTCCAGATCAAGTCCATAAGTCCAGTATTAGCCCATATGTCCAATCTATAAAGTCATCTTCAGATTCATGAAATGCATACAATGATGCTGAATGCATGAGGATCACAGACCCGATGGTTGGAAGTCTTGTGGATCCAGTGGTGTTGTAAGCATCTCAGCACTGGCAGAGGTTTCTACATTGTTTCTCCAGTTCCAGAGGTCTGGTTGCATCAGGGTAGGTCCATAGGGTTTCTCCAGCTCCCAGGGCACATGCCATGTATCTTGTCAGTACAGCATCCCTGTAAACAAAGAGAGAGGTGTCTCCTGCCTCCAAGGGGAAAAAAATACAGGAGTTGCCAGAATCCTCAGGGGAAGGTCAAGCCCACACAGAGGCTTCATTGGCTATGACCTGATTGACAGACTAGACCCTTTCCCTTCACTCTTAATCCTCTCAAGTCCCAAATTGACACCAGATTATGTAACTCTCACAGCTACTTAAAGCAAAGATGGAGAGGCTTTGTCTCACATACTGTGAGCATGATATCAGGAGGGACCAGTCCCTGGGGGATGGGAGGGGTGGTGGTAGTGGCGAATAGGATGTGATCAATTGGGGGGTTAGAGAAAAAGAGGAAGAATATCAATGAGCTGCATTAACACAGTGAGTCCAATCATGGACTCAAATATAACAATTGTGGAGATGGCACAGGATTGGACAATATCTTACTCTGCTATGCACAGGGTATTAACAATATTCCTAAGACTATTTCATTAGGGTACAGCCCAGATCTCTCATGTGAAAGATGCAGTTTTCACCACTGACTCACTGGGTTCACCATAAGTTAGACCCAATACAAAGGCAGTTAGCAACAACAAATAGAAGAGACAACATTGTTGGTAAAAGCAGTGATTCTCAACCTGTGGGTCGCAACCCCTTGGGTGGGGGGGGGGTCAAATGATTCTCTCACGGGGGTTGCCCGATTCATAGTAGTAGCAAAATTATAACTATGAAGTAGCAATGAAAATAATTGATGGTGGGGGTCTCCACAACATGAGGAACTGTATTAAAGAGTCGCACCATTAGGAAGTTGAGAACCATTGGTTAAAAGTGTGCCCTAGAGAAGTTAAGTCCAAAATTAAATGAAATTGTTACGTAGTAGGATAGGCATTGAAGGGGATGTCCCTCCCAGGCCAGCCTAAAGAAGGTTGGAATGGAATCAGGCGAGCATTAAACACCTTTGAGGACCCTTTAACTGGGCATTCTCCAATTCAGGCCCTCCAACCCCCCACCCAAGCAAGGTGGACTTGATTCAACCACTGGCTTCAACCAATACCTTCAACCATGCCTCTGCAGCCAGGGGTTTCAAATACCTTGGTGGTGGGACTGGCTTCCTTCTGCCCTTGACCCTGCTCCTGTGCCCACTCTGCCTTGCTGTGGCCTCTCATGTGTCAGGTCACCACATGTGAGTGAGCAGTCCCAAGAGGTTGCCTGTGTTTACTTGTGGGTCCCAGCTCCACTTTCATGTATTTTGACATGCTTCCCTGAAATATCATGGACTCCTCTCAGACTGTAAAACCTGAAACTTCTTCCATCCTTTATAAAAACCCACTTGGGGGACTGAGCCCCAGTGGTGTAGTGGTTGAGTGTGAGAGTGCGGCCCATTGGCTTGGCCCTTCATGAGCAAGGCTGGGTAGCTCCCATCACCACCAGAAGGCAGTGATGTCCTCCCCACAAAAAAACCCCACTTGGATTACAAACCAGGCATCCGTGTAAATTCTCTTTCATGTGACGTCAAGAACCAAGGTATTACTCACCTGAGAAACCTAACAGAATAACCAGGATTTGAACCCCATCTGTATGACTCTAGAACACAAGCACTTACCCATCAAACCTAATGAAGCAAACTGCACAGTTAGTTCTATTCCACCCACCTGAGGTTCCCAGTTATTCGTAAACCTCAGTGGAGTCTTAAAGGAAGATTTCCATTCCTCAGGGTTGTTTGCTCACCTTGGTTCTTACATCTGTAGAACACAGAAAATCCTTATAGGAAAGGTAATTTAAATGATTCATGTATTCATCCTTTCATGCATTTATCCATTACAAAATGGCTTATTTCAAAGTCAGCTACACTTAAGATATTGTAACACATGCAAAATCTCTGCTCCTTAGGGAGCAATCAAAGCACACAACTATGATCTTGTACAAATCCAGACTTTTTACAAATCTGGGGTTTTGTGACTTTAGCTGGTTCTCTAAAAGTCCACTGCCGCCTGCTTCCACGCACTACCTATCTCCCTCCACTGCCAACCTGTCTCCTTCTACTGCCACCTGCCTCCCTCCACGATCCACCCCCCTCCCTCTGCTGCCCACCTGCCTCCCTCCAAAAAAAGCCTGCTTCCCTTCACTGCCAGGCTGCCTCCTTCCACTGTCCCCTGACTCTCTGAACTGCCCCTGTCTTCCTCCACTTCCTGCCTTTCCCTACACTGCAAGCTTGCCTCTCTCCATGAGCTGCCTCCCCCACTCCACTGCCCTCCTGCCTCCTTTCATATGAAAGGCCTTTTCCCTATGTGCTGCCAGGCATGCACCAGGGCATTTCAACTCCCTATAGGTACACACAGATTGACCAGGCCTTTTCAAGATGCACTGCCAGACCCATGTAGTCATATAAAGCAAATAGGGCTCCCTACCAAAGCACTACCTGCCCATGCCAGGCCACAGTAATCTAGAATGAATATGAAATAATTGAAAAGGTTTTAGAAAAAAATAAAATAAAGCTAAGTTCCATTCAAAAGAAAGCCCTGGGCTGAGCCCCGGTGGCGAAGTGGTTGAGTGTGGGACTGTGGCACACTGGGTTGGCAGTTCAAATCCAGCAGCAGCTCTCCAGGAGCAAAGCTGGGCCTCCTACTCCCATCAGATCCTCCCCCCCAAAAAAAGAAAGCAAGCCGTTTGTCCAATGCCTCTACCCACCCCCAATGAGGAATGCAGCATGGGAAACCTTGGAACCTTAAACTCATTAGAGCAGGCCAGTCTTACAAGAGATAATAACAGCCAGACTACTAAGCAAAGCAAAGCACCTTTACTTTCAAAGATAAAGAGAGGGATTACAGAGGAAGGAGATTTGGAGACTCCATTAGCTTTCCCTGTCTGTGTCATCTGGAGGGTACCCAACGTTTTTCAGGAGTGTCAATACGGTGCTTCCCCTTTACGTGTTAAAAGGCTTCAAGCTCGTCTTAATTAGCATGTTTAAATCATTAGCAGAAGCTGATCCCTGGATTCCAGAGGACTGGAAAGCTTGCCTTTCTCCAGACCACTTACAATATCAACTTCGGTGGTCTGAAGGAGCTAAAACATACGCTCACTGGACAGTAGGACAGGGTTTCACTACAGGAGCAGATCAGGTACTCAGGGAAGGGAATTGTCTTACAGTGGAAGCACAACTGCTACTTACTGAACAGGAGGCCTTCGCGCAGATTGGTGAGGTTTGTCTTTGGGACTGGAATAAAATAATGCCATCAGGAAAGAAATGGCCCAGTTACACTGCTGTACGAGAAAAATGATAACAAGTCCTTTGCAGATTTTTGTGTCCCAATTGCAGGATGCAACAGTGTCAGGAGAAACAGCAAGTCTGGTAAATTTAGATTGCCAAGTAGCGATATGCCCTTACACACTTTGAGTCTCCCTCAAGATGTGCGGGGGAGGGGGATCTGAGATGCACAGGGCAGACCTCCTAGCACCTGCTGCGGCCAATGACACCAAGCCTGAAGGGGATGTTTTAGCTTCGAGGAAATGGGTCATTTTCAAAGGCAGTGCCAACAAAGTACACCAATCAGCAAAGCCACCACGAGAGGGCTGGGGCTAGAGCACGGGCCAGGACCACCAAGGGTGGGTTGCGGAACCTGGACTCTGCACCCACTGCGAGAAGGGGAATCATGGGGCGGAGACCTGCCGCTGGAGATTCAGCAGTAAAGGAGTTCTGTTAGCAACTCTGCCCACCCCCTACCCAGCCTCCGCCCCGCCCCACTCCACCCCAGGCCCACCTCCATAGCAGAGCAAGAGAGGGAAGGCTCAAACCAAACTCAGCACACAATCCTTAAGCATGAATCATACCAATAGCAGTGTCCACCACAGCAGCAAGAAACCGGCTCAGACTTAGCTGGCAAAAGCGGACCTTTGTTCTCAAGGCAGTAAATTTAAGTCCCTAAGAAAGGATTGAAGAGCTCCCCCAGCAGTGTGTTAAAAGCAAAACGCAGGGGAAACCAGTAAAGCTTTTATCAGAAAAACCTGATCTAAGTACTGGAGGTATTCAAACTGATACTAGAGTTGTTGGTCAAAGTTATGAAAAAAACCCTAAAAGCTATAAGCAAACCGGAAAAGGCCCAGAGGGCTTAATAAACCCCTTAACCACACTTGAAATCTTATGGAGAAAAGATCTGTTTTATAAATTAGCTCAAAAACAGCTGAACAAATTTATTAGGAATATTTTCAGTTTTCAAGTTCTTCTGTGTTAAGAGAGCTAAACAATGCCATCTTGTGTCTGTTTTTTTAATTTCACTTGTTTCTCAGAAAGCAAAGCCCCTGGACTGACCAGGGATCTGGTCTATTTTAAAGCAAGCAACTTGACTGAAATTACTCACAGTACCTTAAAACCTCAATTATATTCCAGACCACTTGTTGCTTCCCCTCCCCCGTCCATGTGTTTGCCCACACCCCCTTCTCCGCGAAAAGCCAATACTAGGGGCTCGAAGGACAAGACAGATGATTGGAGAACGAGAATAGCAGCAGACATGTGAAGGTGCCTGGCACAGTATGTTTATTTATGTATTGTGAAAAGCGATGTGTGAGCCCTCAATAAAATGATTTAATTTAAAAAAAAAACCTCAATTATTTTTAACTTAATTTTTTTCTATCAAAAGGTACTAACAAATTAGAGCAGATAAATATGTTTCATTATAACAGAAAAAGCTGATCCTGAGAAAATCTGGTGAAAAGAGGGCATCCCAGGTTGTTCTTTGCCCATAGGAGAGGCGATTTGCTTTTGTATTCACGGGAGTAATCAGTTTCATTTCCCTTTGAAGTGCTCAACTACATGTGGTAAAAAGATGAAGGACAAGAAAAGAAGAAGAAACCACTCGATCTAACAATAATTCTTTCCCTGGTCGCATATAGCCCAAAGGGAAGGATTGTTTGTTTGTTTGTTTGTTTGTTTTTACAGGCAAAGGAGATAAGTGGATCTCTCCTCAGCCAGCCTAGCCAAGAAAGGAAAGAACAACTGACTTTGAGGATATGGGGCCTAGAGACCATACCAGTTTCTGAAGTTAACCAATACATCAAAAGACCTCACAGACTCATGGCCATGGCCATCACTGCTTTTCTGAGACTTACAGTCATTTCTACCATTGCTGATACTGGCCACTAGATACTCCAGGACTCAGTCCTAACTGACCATTTTATGCAAAAGTGACCAAACTACAACAGGTTGATCATTTGGGGGACTTGCATGCCCGAAGACTATATATGTAAGTTGATAAAAGAATATCTTCTCTCTCTCTCTCTCCCACTTGGACGTGGTTCCTGATGTTATGGACGTTTAATCTGTCTCTTAATGTCTTCCCTTTGATTATATAAGCCGTCTCTTAAGATCCATTTAGATGTGGGCCGGATCCCACCCCTGCCAAGGCACTGAAGCTGCTGACAGGCATAGAGAGTACCCCAGGCCCTCTCCTGATGTCCTGCAGGGCCCAGTGGCAGGACACAGCAGCTCCATGTGGGCATACAGAGCAGCCCCGGCGTTCTCCCAGTTCACTGGGCTGGTGCCGGCTGTGGGGGCTCCCCACAGGCATGTGGAATGGCCAGGCTCTCCTCCCAAGGCGCTGATGGGCCTGCACAGGGCCACAGAGGCTCTGTATAGGCGTAGAAGTGCGAGCCCTCTCTCCCAGTGTGTTGTCTGCCCCCCTGCTGAGCACTCCAAATAGGCATACTGAATGGCCAGGGCTGGCTCTCCATGCACTGCCAGGCGGTGGCGGGCCAAGGCAGCTCCCTATAGCCTTGTGGGATAGGGAGGCTTCCCTCCTGCTATGCTACCGAACCTGGCAGGGGCACGAAGTTTCCCTATGGACATATGGATTGGTCAGGTCCTACTCTGGATGCACTGAGGGATCTGTGCCAGCCAAAGAGGCTTCCTATGGTTCTCAACCTTCCTAATGCTGCGACCCTTTAATACAGTTCTTCATGTTGCGGTGAGCCCCCAACCATAACATTATTTTCATTGCTACTTCATTGCTGTAATTTTGCTACTGTTATGAATCGGGCGACTCTGGTTAAAGGGTCATTCGACCCCCAAAAGGGTTGCAACTCACAGGTTGAGTACCACTGCTATATAGGAACATGGAGCGGCCACCAGGCCTCTCTCATGATGCACTGTTGGGTCAGGGCAGGTCCGAGGAGGCTGTGTATAGGCATACAGAACAGCCTGGCCTCTCTCCCAATAAGCTGCCAGGCTTGCGCCCGGTCAAGGTGGCTCCCTATAGGTATACAGAGTGGACAGGTTCTCTCCCCAGTGGGCTGCTGGGCCCCCACTGAGTGGTAGCACTCCCTATAGGCATGCAGAGTGGCAAGGGATCTCCCCAGATGCACCGCTGATTTCATCACTGGACACAGCAGCTCCCCATGGGCAAATGGAGCAGCCAGGCCTCTCTCTAGGTAAGCTGCTGTGCCTGAGCCAGGGCGCCACGGTTCCCTGAAGGCATAGGGACTATCCAGGCCTCCCTCCCAATCACTGCAGGGCCTGCACCACGGCTGCCTAGATGCATGTATAATGGCTCTCTTCTGCCACGCTGACAGGCTAGCCTATAGGCTTCCTTTTACTTTCGTCTTGTCCCACTATCGTGTTCCGCCCTCATTCAGGTTTCAGTAATTCCTCTTGGTTACATTGCCCTTGATTAAGCCCCACCAGACATCTGAGACTCATGTCTCCTGATAATGTGTGCAAAGTACATGAGGCAAAATCTCACTGTCCTTGCCTTTAAGAAGCAATTTGGCTATACTTTGTTCCAGACAGATTTGTTTGTTCTTTTGGCAGTCCATGGTATTTTCAATATTCTTAGCCAACACCATAATTAAAATGCTTTAATTTTTCTAAAAGCCAATTAATTACTTCACTTTGTGAAATTCCTGCAAACCCGATTTGCCTACCTAGCAAGTATCGCTCTTAAGTAGACAACAGCTTTATCATCAAGATTCATATCCACCAGTGCTGAACCATTATTCCGGACATTGCTCAATCACAATCCAGTCTCTGTCTGGAAAGACTTAGATTTCCAAACCCTAGAAATACTTTTCCTCCAACTTCTCCTTTTGAGGCACAACGAAGACTCTGTCAGAGTGGTGTTCTCCCTTTTCACAGTAAGTCTAATAACCAGCTGTGCTTGACCAACAGCTTTTTCTGATGGCCTCTGAGGAACAGACAAGTGCAACTGTATATCATCTAAAAGGATTTCAGACATTATGAATGGTACACATTGTACTCTTTGGCAAATATTTCCTAAAAAAGCAAACAATAATAGGAAAATATTTCTTCTACAATACATTCCATTCTCTCCCACTACCTGCATTTCTTCTGCTTGTCTCTTATTTCCTTCCACATTTCAAATTCTTCATTATAAATCCCCTTTTTACTTAATTTGTACTCATCCTCTGTAACTCTAAAGGTAGGACACAGACTGCTATAATGAATTATAAAATAGGAACCATCCTCTGTAGTTTGTGCATTGCCCATAATGTAACCCAATTTTATTTATTTATTTTCATCTGATAACTGGCTTTATTTTTCCTGATATTTATTTTTAAATTGAGATCACAATGATTTCTAATTGAAGATAACGAGGTCTGTGCAAATGTTTACATATTTTTTTAAAAAAATATTTTATTGGGAGCTCATACAACTCTTATCACAATCCATCCATCCATCCATTGTGTCAAGCACATTTGTACATTTGTTGCCATAATCATTTTCAAAACATTTTCTACTTGAGCCCTTGATATCAGATCCTCATATTTCCTCTCCCTACCACACCCTCCATCTCTCATTAACCCTTGATAGTTTATAAATTACTATTTTGTCATATCTTACACTGACTGATGTCTCCCTTCACCCACTTTTCTGTTGTCCATCCCCCTGACAGGGAGTTATGTATAGATCCTTGTGATCTATTCCCCCTTTCTCCCTATACCTTCCCCTTTCCCTCCTGATATCACTACTTTCAGTATTGGTCCTGATGGGTTTATCTGTCCTGGATTTCCTGTTTCCAGCTCTTATCTCTACCAGTGTACATTCTCTGCTCCAACCATATTTGTAAGATAGAATTGGGGTCTTGATAATGGAGGCGGAGGAGTATTAAAGAGCTAGAGGAAAGTTATATGTTTCATCAGTGCTATATTGCACCTTGACAGGTTTCTTTCTTGTGATCCTTCTGAAAGAGGATGTATAATTGTCTGCAGATGAGCTTTGGGTCTCCATTCCTCACTCCCCATCATTCACATTGATATGGTTTTTTGTTCTGGGTCTTTGACGCTTGATACCGGATCCCATTGACACCTCATGATCATGCAGGCCAGTGTTCTTACAAGTGGCATATCTTTTGACAGCTGGGCACCATCAGCTTTCTTCATGACATTTGCTTATGCACCTGCTTTGTCTTCAGTGATCGTGTCAGGAAAGTGAGCAGCTCAGAATGCTGGATTATTAGAACAAAGTGTTCTTATGTTGAGGGAGTACTTGAGTAGAGGCCTGTCAGAGAACATATCATCATGGGTCTGGTAGGCACACCTGTATAGCAATAATTAAAGATTATAGTAAAGTCATAGAAAATATGAGATATAAATAATGGAGTCAGACACATTTCATGGTAGCATGCTCACCTCAGCCCCACTTGGTGGTCACGTGGAGAGAGCATGGACAGGAGAGAGTATGGGTAAAGGAAACAGGAAAGACAGGGAGAAGGAACAGAGAGGAGAGGGAGAGGGGTTGGGGGAGGAGAGGTGCCCGAGAGAGACCCTTTATTCTGACCAAGCCTTATATATATATTTTAGGGACATGCAAGCCCCCTAGTTACAGGTAAGGACATATGTCACAGGAAAGGGTTGTACTATAGGTACATGTTATAGGAGAGAGAAGTATTAGGGTCCCCATGTGACAAGATGGGCGGATCTAAGATTCATAATGAAGGCAGTCTAACCTTGATTGCCCTTGGGTTAAAGACTTGATTTAGCCAAAGCTTTCAGGGGAAATGACCCATTGTCCTAACAGCAGGGAGTCAGCTCTATTCTTTGTGGGAGAGACAATGACCTCTGGATAGCTGGAGCCTTTAGGGAGAATATCTCTAAGTTCCCACCAAATGCTGGCAAATAGTTACTAATATTTGCTTAATATTTTGGAGGAGATATCATTGTGGAAAAGTCTTATATTCCTCCCATAGATGCCAATGTCCATCTGTTACCTTTCATACTAAACCTATAAACATATGTACATAGATCTATTTCCCTATCATTATATATAAACATATTTACATATGTACATGCCTGTATTTAGGCCTCTATAAATGCCTTTTACCTTCTATTTCTTTCCTCTATTTCTTTTACTTTCCTCTTGCTTCACCACCATGTCAGGCCTTCATTTGTATTTCAGTAATTCCTCTTGGCTACATTACCCATGATCAAGCCCTACTACGCATCCTCTTCATCAATTTTAGATCACTTGTTGTTCCCTTGTCCTTGGGTTTGTTAACACACCCTTCCTTTTCCCCAACTCCCCTTTTCCCATGTCCCCCAATCTGTTGTTTTCTCCTCTGAATTTTTTTCCCCACCTATCTTATCTAGATAGACATGCAGAGACAATAATAAACATAAAGACAAAACAGAGCAAAACAGCAAAAGAAAACAAAGCAACAAAAAATAAGTAAAAGCCTATAAATAGTTCTAAGTCTGTTTGTTGGCCTTTAGGAGTGTTTTCCAGTCCACTGTGATGGGGTGCCACTCCCTGGCTCCAGACTCTATTTTTGGTATTCCCCAAGGACTTCATTGTTTGGCTCCCCTTGCTGCTCTGTTGCACACCCTCCGCACTTTGCCCATGACCTATAACCCAATTTTAAACTAATAGGGAAGTTGACATTTAAATATGGAGCCATGTCACTCACAGGTGATTGCTTATGCAGTGTGGTTTAAGTGTATCAAGAAGGATTCTCTTCCCCACGCGCCTTGTTTCTCCTTACTCCCCTCCCCCCCCCCACTCCCAGATGTTATAGTGTATAAAATAAACCTTAACTTTAATTTTAAGGTCCCTTAAATTAAAAAATCGGGGTAAGAAGCTATAATAACCAAATTTTGCCACCACTACCACTACCCACAGACACACAAGCCTACTTCCATGTGGCCGATTATAACTGATAATAGCAAGACTACAGGACAGAGTAAAGGCGGCTTGGTGACATAGTGGTTACCCATTGGGCTGCCATCCTCCAGGACAGCAGTGGAAAGCCTCCAGCCGTTTGTGAGACAAAGATGGAGTTTTCTGCCCCCATAAGCAATTACAGCTTAGGAAACTCACAGGGACAGTTCTGCCCTACCCTATCACGTCCCTGTATGTCAGCATTGACCCAATGGCAGTGAGGCAGGCTAGAATAAAGCTCCTTCGGAGTTTCCAATGCTGTGTGGCTTTCACAAACACAACTTTGTCCCACAGAGTAGGGAGCTGGTGGGTTTGGATCTTTCATTTGGCAGTCAAATGCTCTGACCAGAGCTTTTATTATAACAACATATAGCAATTATTGGACATTTAGTATGGCCAGCATCTATTTTAAGGCCTCTCTGAGCTTTATGTGTTTTGAACCTTTAAGAAGTCTATGAATGGTAGGTACTACTTCCCTTAAATTACAAATGATAAAACAATCAGATTAATCAGATTTTTCAAGATCAGTATAGCAGAGACTTTTGAACTTGATGCCCTTGACCCACAGTAAAAAATGTACTTTCATCTCATCTTCCTACCCCCCACATATGCTACAGAAATTCCACCAAAAAATATTTACCTTTATAAGTGGGAAGCACTCTGATGTCTTATATTCATCAATGTCTTAACATTTACTATGTTCCACTCTCTTTTTTGTTTGTTTGTTTTTGTGGCATCATTGGATCCACTCTCTTGATATCAGGATTCACTTGAGTGTTGCATATTTTTTTTAAAACTGCAATGGAATCTAATGCTCAGGTCTAGTATCATGTTTTGGTTAAAATTACACATCAGAGTAGTCCAGGTTGTATTGAAAATTTGTAAACTAGGTAGATACAGAAAAATATAATTTTAAAAGTTAATTATTGATGCAAGCCATTAGAAATATTAACATGCTTATGAATTTTGATTATTGGATTTTAAAGAGTCTCCTTATTTTTTTCTACAGTTTGATCAGAAATGATGACATATCAGGATTGCTTCATTACCCAGACCTTCCAAAGTCTGAATAAAAAATGAAAATTAAAGATTAGCCCATTTCTTGTGTCCCAAATCACATTCATTTAACTGGTTGAATTAGTAGGGCAGATCTACAAGTGAAAATATAATGTGCAAAGGTATCCATACCCACAAGGTGGCAATAGAGAGCAAGGCTAGTCCTTCCCCCTCCCTATTTACTGAACTGTGGGTGCAATTGTGCAAGACAGAATGAAAAATTGAGACTTACCCAGTAATTCACACTAATTCACTTTGAAAGTTTACTAAAGGCTTGGGTCATTTTTGGATTTCAATTTCATACTTGCTGACAGGCTTGCAGTTAAAATTAATATTGTCTGTGGCAGTGCAAATGAATTGCTGCTGTATGAAGTAATATCCACTATAATATTTATATTTATTAATAATCCACAAAGCACATCATTAAGCTTTTCACTCTTACTTCTTCAATGTAGCATTTAAAATACTGAGTGTTCCAAAATAATTTCTCATTGCTAAAATTTTTCTCTTAACTGTTCTACATATTCATAATGTGATGCATTGGAAATATCTAAGGAACATTTTGTTCCCTATTGTTAAACTGAAAAGGATAGTCTTCTCAAATACAAATTGACAAGGCATTTTCGAAGCGTTTGGAATTTGTCACAAACAAATACATACCTTGTATGTAATATATTGAGATATATTTCAAAGGGCTGTTTCTATATTGAGATATAGAGAGATAGATGATAGATTAAAATCCAATCTAACACAGTCATTATGAGTCAGAATCAACTCGATGGTACCTGAACAGCAAACAACTACAATTCAATGTTTGTAATATATTTAAAAGAGTTGGGCAATCACTGCTATAAACAACCTTAGAACATTTTCTTAATTTCTATGCTCCTTTTGTAAATTTTAAACTACCAATAGAACAAGATATCTCAAACTAGGAACAGTTCTCTGAAATACCTATAAGAGACATTTTTTAAAATCCATATTAAATGATGCTTATTCTTAAAACTTATTTCTATCTACTTGGAATTCTTATTTTTCTGTTTTATTTACATAATTAATGTACCATACAATTCAATACCATTTCAAGAGATAGAAATAATTAGAAATCTATATAACACCGATTGAAATGTTTCAACAAACTAATGAAGTACTGAAAGCACTCATTCATCTATGGCAAGAAATTTGGATGCCAGCTACCTGACCAAAGGACTAGAGGAGATACATATGTCTGCCCATTCCAAAGAAAGATGACCCAACAGAATGCACGAATTATAGAACAATTTCATTGGTATCACCAGTAAAATTTTGCTGAAGATCATTCAACAATGGTTACAACAGTACATTGTCAGGGAGCTGCAGGAATATCTGGCCAACTTCCAAAAAGCAAGTGATATGCATGAAGACCACAGACCAGTGGCTGCAGAGTGATGTGGATTCAAGGTTGGTGGAAACCCATATGGGGCCACCCTGAAGGCAGGCAGAATCTCAGAAAATGGGAAGGTGAAGGAGAAAGAGAGATAGAGAAGAGGAGGGGAGGAGAGAAAAGGAGTTCTCAGTCTCTCAGACTAAGTCTCTTATTTCCCCCTTCGCGGTGAGACACTTAAAACTGTCCCTTGGAGATGCTCTACTGACAAGACACAAGACACAAGGCGGACTCCCTGTGAGAGGTAATTCTCATAAGAGTATTGTTAAACCAGCCAATAATATTGAATTTAAAATGTTATTAAGACAGGAGGTTATTCACATATGGGAATGCTTTTTTAGACTAAGATGCATGAAATGTTCACTTACGCATGTTTCAAATTTGAATTTACTGAATTTCATCTAAGAAAAGGGGGGGATGTGGCACATAAAATTCAAAAACACGGGCTGAGCCCTGGTGGAGTAGTGATTGTGTGCAGGACTGTGGCCCACTGTGTTGGCGATTCAAATCCAGCAGCAGCTCTCCAGGAGCAAGACTGGGCCTCCCAACCCCACCAGAGGGCAGTGATGCCTCCCAAAAAACAAACAAAAAAATTTAAAAACATGTATTCACTACAACAATATTTGTTGAATGACTAAGAACTGTCATTAAAAGGTAAGAAAATATGAATGTGGCAACTATATGATAGTCCTAAGTTCCTCAAGTATATAGTCTCATTATTATCATGTCAATTCTGACTCATACCAATCATATAAAACAGGGTAGAACTGCACTGTGGTTTTCCATGAGACTGCAACACTTTATGAAGATAGAAAACTTTATCTTTCCCCTGTGGTGTGTATGGTGTTTAGAACTGTTTCCCTTGAAGTCAGCAGCGCAGTCCATATTATAAAAAGACATAGTAAGAGAAAGGTGATTTTTTTAAACAAGGGGAAAAGGAAAGAGGGAGAGAAAAAGAGGAGGAGAAAGTGGAGGAAATGACAGAAAAAGGAAAGGGTGGTATGGCTTGAGTGGGGAGGTTAAATTATTTTGCTTCTGTATTATGCATGTGTGGGTTTGTGTTGTGGGGGCGGGGGGCTGATCCCAAGGGGGATACCACAAAAGCTGCCAGAACATCCATCAGGAGTTAGAAACAAAGAGGTGGAGGGAGGTGAGAAAAGTAAAAAAATAAGAGGATGCATGAACTGATCAGCAGGTCTATTAAAGTAATGGACTGTATATATGTGTGTGTATATGTATGTGTGTGTGTGTGTATATATATATATATACATACATATATACACTGCTTTCCGGTGGTGGAAGTAGGAGGTCCAGCCCCACTGCTGGAATTGAACCTCCGTCCCAGTGGGCCGCAGTCCCGCGCACAAGCACTACGCCACCGGGGCTCAGCCCCTAATGGACAATATATTTATGAGAGAGGTAGCACAGTGGTTGTGTGGGGGGCTGCTAAATATTAGATCAGCGTTCAAAACCATTAGCCCCTCGATGGGACAAAGATGGTTTACAGTCTTGGAAACTCACAGGGGCACTTTCACCTCGTCCGACAGTGTCTGTGAGTTGAAATTGAGCCCATGGCAGTGAGAATGATTAAAAAATTAATAGATGTAATGAAAACATTTTTAACAAGGAAAGGAAAGAGATAGTGGATGGGAAAAGGCAAAGTAAAATCAAGCAAAGAAGAAATGAAATAGATATACCTTTCATATAACATATATTTTATTTTTATATAGATATAAGAAGAGGAAGAATGAAAGAGAATAAGGAAAGATGGAGCGAGATGGAGAAGAAGAAAAAGGAAAGAAAATTAGAAAGTGCAGTGGGGCTTGGGGGAATGCTAAATTCTGTTGCTACAGCAGTGCACATGTGAGGGTCATCAGAGACATGCCTGTGAAAAAAATGGAAGAAGGCTGGGATGTATGGTTCTGTGGCTGTGTTGGCGTGCACATCGGTTTATTTGTGATGGAGCATGTGTTAACACAGGGCAGGGCACATGGAGAAGGAAGGAAGCAGGAGAAAAAGACCCAAAAGGAGAAAGTGCTATTTGAATGGGCCACTTGACCTGAGCAGTGAAGGCTTCCAGGGCATACATGATTTCCTTCTTTTAAGAAAAAATAAGTTTTACTGACATATACTTCATGTATAATACAATTTAATCATACAATCATATAAAAGACAATTTGTACAGTCACGACCATAATCTATTTCAGAACATTTTCTTTGAGTACTTATTACTCTTAGCTTACCATTTTACCCCATCCTCCCATGCCATGCACCTAGGTGATTTTCAATCCATGCACCTACTGTCTCTATAGATCTACTTTTTCTGGAATTCATATACAAAAAAAATCACAAAAGACGGATAATAAACAAACAAATGAAAACTTACAAAAATGACCAGAAAAGTCTCAATCACAAAGAAAGTAGAAAATATTATATACCAAAATGACTCCAAAATGAATCAAAAATAAGATTAAAAGATATTATATTTTAACCTAACTGTATCTGCCATAATCGGCTTTATAATGCTTTCTCTCTGATAGCAAAGCGATTCACATCCCTGGACTATGATCAGATGGGATTCTTCAGAGACTTAATCCACGTCTGGACCATGCAAATGAACTTTGGGCTTCTACTACCATCCATAACCTTCTGTAAGTGAGGTATTCACAATTTAGTTCTGATACTATTCTCTCTTTTAGATTTGGGTTATATTATTTACAATCCTTGGATCACACAGACTGATGTGCTTCTTACATGTGGGCTTAATTGATGTCTCACTAAGATGTATTTTTTTTTAAATAAAATTTTTAGACTCCGGACTCTATTCTTTCTGATAGTCAGGCACCATCTGATATCTTCACCACATTTTGCTATAGCACTTAAATAGTCAGGGATCTCTTCATAGAGAGTCATGTCAAAAGAACTGTTTTTAGACTGGGGCTAGAATTAAGTGGGAGCCCAAAATCCATTCATATATCTATGGTCAATATATGTCTCTGGTTCACTTTAGCAATATCATTACTATTTTAGAATAGAGACCATTATAAATCATCCACCTGAGACACAAGTTAATTCTATTGATAGCGCCAATAACATAGAATTTAAAACACTGTTCAGAAAAGGAAATTATACATATAGAGGTTGACTTCAGAAAGCAATGCATGAATCATTGACTTGTACAGATTAAATTCTCAAGTGACTGGACACTATTTACACAAACAATAGGGGCTGGTAATAGGGCAAAATTTTCAATAATGCTCATTAACAAAGGCAGAACCTGTGGGGCTGGCCCCAATCCCAACTACGTAGACACCCCACCCACTTCCCCAGAGGAATTTACTTTGGAGGACAGCACTGAGGCACAGTGCGGGGAGAGGACACGTCTGATCAGAGCACACAGGAACAAACAAAGAGGGAAGGAGATAGAGTGGAGCACATCCTGGGCCACCAAGCCCTGAGGATGATATTCCTGTTCAGAGCAGCCAATGCACAGAGAGGACGATAGGACCAGCCCTACCACGCAAGGCACGACATCCCTCACTGACCCATAGCACTTCAAGGGACAAGACTGGAAGACACAGTGCGGGCTTTGTACCTGATGTGACCCCACCACACCGGGGCAAAATGCTAAGGGCGTGCAACAGTGCAGCAAGGGGAACAAAGCAATAAAGTCCCCAGGGAATGGCAAAAATAAACTTTGGGGCCAGGGCTTGAAGCCACCCCATCAGGCTGGACTGAAAAACACTCCTAAAGGCCAACAAACAGACATGGAACTCTTTATCCCATAGCCTTGGGACAGATCTCAATTATTTCTTCTCACACTAGAGCATTTCTGCCTTGAGTTCAAGTGAGTACATGAATTCTTTAGATCTGTTCCAGGGAAATTTGAGGTAAAGTCCAGTTCGCTTAGTGGGTTTTCCACATGGAATCCTTGTGATGTGGCCTATGAAAGATGTTGTGTGCCTAGAAAGGGCAGAGTCTGAAGTCCCCGTAGCTTATAGCATTACAACCTGGGTTACCAAAGACTGCATAGAAACTAAGTCTGAAGTGTCCAATACGGAACAGAGTACCAGGTCTATTCTCTGAGTTTTATGCAAGTATTTTTAAGCATTTTTTCCCCAATGAGGGCTTGCTTCTCCTGGTTTACACACCAACAGAAATATAATCACCTTCTCCAAAACATACATGTCTCTCTACCTGCATATTGACTTAAATTTCCAGCAAGTTTCATATATCACTCTTATAATAAGGAATATCTGTTATGTGTGGTGACCTTAGCTTGATGTTGCATGATAGCAGCTGAATGATTTTTCTCTCTTTTGTCCCCTCTTGAAAAATTGTCCTCAGCTGAGGTGAAGTCTCCTCTGTCAAAGTAGTTCCTAAGATATATATATAGAAAGGGGGTGGTATCTAGTTCATGGGCACTAAGCAAGCCCTCTATTTGTTGTATTAAAGTTTTCATTCTTTATTTCTCTTTTTTTTTCTCACATGAGCATTGAAGGCTTTGTTAGGCAGGATTCTCTAAATAAACAAAACCAGGACAGATACATATCAGATATCAGACAGATACATAGATATGTTTATGCAGCAAGAAATAATACAGCAGCTAAGTCCACACAGTAGTACAGAGGACTCAGATCAACTCACTTTAGTGGAATAGCTAATAAACTGTAAGTCCTTCAATTCAGGTGGTTTGCTGGGTCCAGGGTCAAGGAAGCAGACTGTGGAATCTTACCTAAGGCAAGGCAGGCAAAGTCTACCTGCAGGCAGCAGGCAGCAGGGTGGGTCAACAATAGTCAGTAACTCATGAACTTAGTGAAACAGGCCTTTATAGGATCTTGAACTCAAGCATGGTGACAGAATCCACTAGCCTCAAGCTCAAGCAATGTATACATCAGCAGCGTGGTGAAGCAAGTCTCAAAGGAGCCTCAAGTTCCAGCGACATGATCCATGTATTGGCTTTGCCCACAGGCGGTGTAGCACACAGATTGAAGCTGAGAACTAGCCAAAGCAGGAGCATGCTGGTCCAGTCAACAAGGAGCAAGAGAGATGAGATGAGCCGTGCAGAGTCATTTATCTCAATGCCCTCCAATCAGGTTCTGACCTGATTAACCTCTGCCCATATGTTCCTATTGGCCTAGTTGGAACAATAAACCTATCACAAATGTTATACATTTCCCTCTGATAACTGCTTTTGCTGTGTCCCAAAATTTTGTTATGATGTGCTATCATTCTTGCTTGTCTCAGGGAATTTATTAATTTCATCTTTTGTTTGATCTGTTATCCAGTTGTTTTAACAAGTATATTGTTCAATCTCCATGCATTTGTTTTTATGTTCCTCCTCTTTCTTTTATAGATTTCCAGTTCTATAGCACTGTTACCTGAGAAAAGGGGTTGGAGAATCTCAGTGTTTCTAAGTAGTTGACATTTGCTTTGTGGCTTAACTTGTGATGTATTCTAGATATGTACTATGCGTGTTAGAGAAGAATGTGTACTCTGCTGTTGTTAGGTGGAGTGTTCTGTATGTCTAGGAGTTCCAGCTGGTGGATTATATGTTTAGTTCTTCTATTTCCTTATTGCGTTTCTTTGCTGATGATCTGTCTTTCCTTGAGAGTGGTGTGTAGAAGTCTCCTATTCTTGCTCAGTTGTTTATTTCTGTTTTCAACTATAAGGATTTGATGTATTTCAAGGGTCTTTCAAGGTTTTGCTGTGCTTTTGTTTTGTTTTTCTTATCTTATTTGTGTTTTTCTTAATGTCTGTTTCTGTGTTATTTTAAATTTTGCTTTCATCAAGTTGGCTTCTGTGTGGTGTAGGTAGCCCTGTCTGATGCATTCACTTTTGTCTGCTGATGTTGATTCTCTGGCTATAGAAATCTAATTTGTACTTCTTTGTAATTCTAGTCTTGATTTTACAAATTCCTTTAGTTTTTTTCTTGTGTACCTTTATTTCTGTCTCAAACTTAAGAGATAATTTTGCTGTATATAGGATTAGTGATGGGCCATTTATTTTTTCTTCAGATTTGCTAAATGTCACTCTGTCATCTTTTTGCCTGAATAATTTCTGCTGAGAAGTCTGATCTCATCCTTGTCAGTTGTTCTTTGTAGGTAAATGTGCTTTTTTCTGAAGCTCTCCTCAAAATTCTCTTCTTTTTCTTGAAAGTTGAGTTTGACTATGATAAATCATTATGTTTTTCTTTGGAGCTCTATGCTCTTAGGGGTTCTCTAAACTTCTGGAATAATTATTTTCTCTGTCTTTGTGATGCTGGGGAAATTTTCTTCCAAGATTTCTCATATTATTTTCTCTGTTGATTTTTTTTTTCGTGGGCAGGGAGACAGGATGTCCTTCTTGTGCTGGAAGCCCAATGAGACATAGAATGTTTTTTCTGATAATGTCACAAATCATTCTCAGGCTTCTTCAAATTCCTTCAATGTTTTTTATTGGTTGTTTCTCTCTAGTCAATTTTAGTCAAATGGTTGTTTTAGAGCTCATTCAATTTTCCTTTTTTCATTCTCTTCTTCGTGGCTTTGAATAGGCTACCTAATTCTGTTGTCTTCTTTATGTTCTAGGGTTCCTTTTGGTTTTAAAATTTTAGTTTATCAGGTTTTATTCCATTGTTCCTATGAGTATTCCCTACATCTCTTGAGTTTTATAGTATTTTATTATCAATAACAAACAGCTGATGTAATGTCTTTTTCTTTTGTCTTGCTGCTGTTAATGGGTTGATGCGAAGACACCCTTGACCCAACAGGAAAACTCAAGTTAAGCCTTTATATACAAGCAAATTTTACATGTGCAAAGCCATTATTTGAGACTTTAAATAAATTCTGAATGAACATATCTGAATAACCAGGAACTAAAATATTCAAATTTTTGTAGTACAAAAAAAAATTGCTTTAGTTATAAAAGAGCTCTGTTGGGGCTGTACCCGGTGGAGTAGTGGTTGAGTGCAGGACTGCAGCCCACTGGCTTGGGGGTTCAAATCCAGCAGCAGCTCTCCAGGAGCAAGACTGGCCCTCCCACTCCCACCAAGGGACCGTGATGCTCCCCCCAAAAATATACACTAACTATATATATATACTTCAGACATTAACAAAAATGTGAGCAGAAGGTTTATGAAAAGATATTTAATACAATTAGTTCTCAACAACCCCTCGTGGTCCACATCTACAAAGATATCCAGCCTAACCCACCCACCCCCTCCAAATCCCACCCCATCAGAAAAGCACATACCTACCAGAGTTTTTAGCAAGTATGGTTTGGGAATTTGTTTTTAAAAGGCCTCAGGGCAAGTTATTTACAGTTTAGCTGCCACTGTCAACTGACCTGGACCTGGACCTGGACCTGGACCGAGATCTGAACCTCTGGCAATCCAGAGAGGCAGACTTAGAGCTACTCGAACCACGTTTCTGCCTCTTCTCAGGCACAGGAAACTGACTGAATGGAACTAACTGAACGGAACTTGCTCCGACTCTGGCTCCTGCCCCCGGACCAGCTGTAAGACTTGAGACTACGGGAACGGGATCGGCTACAAGACCTAGAGAACTCCTGGTCCGGGAACGGGACCTGCTTCTTGACCTGTGCCTTTTGCGGCCTTCAATTCATTTTATTTTTCTCCCGTTTATCTCCTTTCCAGAAAGTTTTTCAATAGCATTCTTTAAGTCACCATCAGAGGCAAACTCAACCACCCCTTCATTTAATTTAGGCCCATGTGCATCTGCAAAGGTTGCTTCCCCAGCTTGTCTCATGAAGTCGTTGAGATCCTGCCAGCTGACTCTTGAAGATAAATTCTCACACATAAGGCGATTTTCTGTCCTTACGAGTGGAGCCTTTCGTCTATCATTTCAAGGTCTGCGACTACGAAAACGGTCGGAGTACCGCCCTCTACCTCTTCCACCTCGAGAGCGGGCCCTCGCAGGTTCAATTGTGACCCTTTCACTACAGAGGTCTTTTCCATCAAGCTCATACACAGCCTCAACTGCGTCCCTCGGATCCTCAAATTCCACAAACCCAAAACCGCTTTTCAGTTCAATGTCTTTGATTTGTCCATAGCCCTGGAAGAATCTTTCCACGTCTTTCTCCGCCGGGTTTAGCCTCCAGATGAACACTCGACAGCCACTCATGATGTCCGGCTAAGCAACTTCCTACAGGACGGGCGGGATCTTTAGCTGCCGAGACCAGAGCCGTCCGTCGTCTGCAGTGGAGCCGTCTCCTCCCCGCAGACCAGGACTGAACTGTGTCTCTCCCTGCATCTCTTGAAAGGCCTTAGACATCATTCTTCTGCATTCTGTTTCTTGCAGTTCCAGGGCCTCTTCTTCAGAGCATTTCGTTGAATCTTAATGATTTTCACCTGTTTGCTTATTTTTCTGCTGCTATGTTAGGCTGGGTGAACTAGAGAAACAAATCTAGTGACATTCATATATATGTAAGAAAAGGCTTGATAGAAAAAGTAATTATCTATCAGGAAGACGTCCCAGCCCAGTCCAACCAAGCCCCTTACTCGGATATTAGTCCATAAGTCCCTCTTCAGACTCGCGCAGCCACGTGCAATGATTCAGAATGTGGAAAGATTACACAAGTCTGCTGAGGGCAGGTGGAGGCGGATTCATGTGAACTCAAGGTTGGTAGAAACATGACAGCGGCCCGGCAGCTCTCAGGGTCAGTGGCAGAGAGGAGGGGAGAGTCCCAGGGTCCTCTTCAGGCTGTGACCTGATGGACAAGTTGGTCATCCCCTACACTTTCATGGAGCTTCAAGTTGACATAAAATTATCTGACTATCACGATTGTGCTAGACTGCGGATTCCTTAGCATTGTGGTGCAGCGATGGATGTGTGAGCTGCTGGTTTATGCAGAGGGAGCTGCCTCTCTCTCGTGACATGAGAGCCCTCTATTAGGCCAGTGGTTCCCAAACTTATTTGGCCTACCGCCCCCTTTCCAGAAAAAATATTACTTAGCGCCCCCTGGAAATTATTTTTTCTATTTTAATAGCAATTAGAAAGATATGCAGTATGTTAAATTTGGAGCAAGTCAAATTATAAAGATCCTTTCATTCTCATTGTTTAAAAATTAAAAACTCCATAGATATATTTTATAATTAAATAGAGTAAGATAGTTTCTTTTTTTTTTTTTTTTTTTTAAGGTATCACTGCCCTGGTGGTGGGAGTAGGAGGCCCAGCCTTTGCTCCTGGGAGCCGGAATTGAACCTCCATCCCAGTGGGCCGCAGTCCGGCACACAACCACTACGCCACCGGGGCTCAACCCAGTAAGATAGTTTCTAACAGTTTGAACTGTTAATTAATTTTTTGAAAAGTTGTGTAAAAAACAAACCAAAATAAAGACTAATGAAATAAATAAACATGATATTATTAATTATAAAGCACATATAATTATTACAAAATAAATAATACTCACCAATTATAGTCGCACTATTTGTTAGTTAACTTTAACTTGTCACAATATGACAACAATCTAACTTAGAGTTATATTATGCGTAATAATTACGGGAAATCTCCTGATCCACAGCGTGCTCCAAAATCTGCTGGTAGGACTGCCGGTAGCCAGTACTGCCGCTGGCGTTGGCATCGCGATCGACCAGTCGCACGAGTGGCAGTCGCCCGCAGCGATGCTGGTCGTGCTCACGTGTTTTGGACGGCCATTCAGTGGCACCGCATGAGCATGTGCGCGATGGCACAGACCTCCATGCGTGTGAGGGAGGATGCGGGAACCAGCCAACGTCCAGCGCGTTGTTCAAGGAAAAATTAAGTGTTATGAGCGGAATACATAAATCCATTTTTCTAAGTCTTCTCTTCTTTCTTTTATCCTTTCACCGCCCCCTTACAGTTATTCATCGGCCCCAAATGCACCTGTGGCCATCACCGCCCCCCTGGATCGCTGCAGCGCCCCCCAGGTGGCGGTGGCGCCCACTTGGGGAATCACTGAAAATATATGGTAGTGAAATGGAGAAAAAGGGAGAGAGATGGATACATGAGAAAAGTGGGAGGTAGTAGAGGGAGGATAAAATAAAAATTAATGATAGTAATAGTAAGAGACTGTCTAGATAGGGCAACAGATTTGTGAAAAGAAGGGAAACATGTATCCTGAGATAATCAAAATTAATGTTTCATGTAATTATAGTTTGTGATGAAGAAGAGGGAATAGGAAGAGGTCATTGGTGGCTATGCAGGCAAAAGGAAGGATAAAAGGCACAAAAAGCTCAGGTATGGTTTGAGTGTGGATGCTGAAGTTTTGTTGCTAGGACAGTGTGATTGTGAGTGTGTCTGTGCGATCAGAGGAGTAGTGGAGGGAAAGCCCTTCTTGGGTAAGTGTGCCAGAATCCATAGGCCTGACTGCTTCTGCCTTGAAAGAACTCTCAGAAGGGAGAGACTAGAAAAATAATAGAAATTCTACAATAGAACAAAAGTACAAAAAAAAGCAAAGAAAATAATATCAAGTAAAAATAAAACCACCTTGTGAATGGGGATTCCTGCTGTCTGGTGGGGCAGTGATTACATTTGGATTACTAACTGCAAGGTCAGCAGTTTGAAACCACTAGTCACTCCACAGGAGAAAGATGGTGCTTTCTATTCCCCTAAGACTTACAGTCTGTAAGCCCACACAGGAGAATCACACCAGCCTGTGTGGTCAGGAGGTATCCAGGGGATAAGGTATCAGACATCAAAGACCCAGAACAAAAAATCATATAGATGTGAAAGGGGGGGGGGTGGAGACCCAAAATCCGTCTGCAGACAATTGGACATCACCTTACAGAAAGGTCACAAGGAAGAGACAAGCCAATCAGCATGTAGTATAGCCCTGACAAAACATACAACTTTTCTCTAGTATTTAAATGTTTCCTGTCCTCTCCCCTCCCACTATCATGGCCCTAATTTTACCTTATAAATCTGGCTAGACTAGAATATGTACACAGGTACAGATAAGAGCTGGAAACACAGAGAATGCAGGACAGATAAACCCCTCAGGACTAATAATAAGAGTAGTGATACCAGGAGAGTAGGGGGAAGGTGGGGGGATACAGGGGGCACTGATTACAATGATTGCTAGC
Source organism: Nesogale talazaci (assembly GCA_004026705.1). Classification (NCBI taxonomy): domain Eukaryota; kingdom Metazoa; phylum Chordata; class Mammalia; order Afrosoricida; family Tenrecidae; genus Nesogale; species Nesogale talazaci. The sequence goes on along the minus strand of PVJH01002404.1, from coordinate 129,973 downwards.
TAACCCTCTCCCAGTGGGACGGACAACAGAAAAGTAGCTGAAGGGAGATAGCGGTTGGTATATGATCTGAAAAAGAAAATTTTTTTTAATTATTAAGGGTTCATGAGGGAGGGGGTGGGACAGGGAGGGAGGGAAATAAAAAGGAGGAGCTGATACCAAGGGCTCAAGTAGAAAGAAAATGTTTTGAAAATGATGATGACAACACATGTACAAAGATGCTTGACAGGATGGATGGATGGATGGATGGATGGATGGATGGATGGATGGATGGATGGATGGATGGATGTGATAAGAGCTGTAAGAACCTCCAATAAAATGATCTTTTAAAAAGGTTATAGTCTCAGAAACGCATAAAGACAGCTCAGTTCTGCAAGGTCTGTTCTATACTTTGTTTTATAGGGTGGCTACGGGTTGGCATCAACTTGATGGCAGTGAGTTTGAAGTTTTGGTACTCTGTGTGGATCTATGCTGTGTAGAGGAGGTAGGGTGTGGGGTTGGGTGATGGGGAGGATACTGGCAGAAAAATAAAAGGAAAGCAGGAAAGGGAAAATGACAAAAAGTGAAGCTTTGTCCTTGATTATGTCGGCATCAACTTGCCCACATGGTCTGGTATCCATCAAGGCCATCGAAGGGCAGCAATTTAAGCAGCCTGTCTCAAGGATCAGGAGAAGTTGGCTGGTGATGATAAGGAGGAGTCTCTCAGCAGGCTTTGCTGCTCTCTCGCTTTAAAAAGCGTGGCTCTCCTTAGCTTTTGAGTTCAATTTCTCCTTGTAGGAAAACACTGGCTCTCTCTCCTAGTAGAGCTCCTCTGGGGAGTTGCTGAGGAGATCTTCCTGTGCTTATTATCTAGTGGCCTGGATTCTCTGTATTACCTTTATGGTGGTTTTTTTTAAGTCGCTGGTAAGGAGATATTTCTGTTCTTGTTACCTGGTGGCCATGTTCTTCCAGAAACCATGTAATTTTGCACAACTTATATAAAGTCAGTAAAAAGGGATACTTGTGAATGATTTCCTCTCATTTATTACATGTGTACCACTTGGTATTTGATTAATTAATTTGATTTTTTCAAATAAAAAATGGTGTTTTGTAATAACTTTATTAAAATAGGAAGTAACTCTTAGGGGGAAAATCATACATTTTACCATGGCAAACACCAGAAAGTTATAACTAATTAGCCTATTGAATGCTTCCATTATTTCAGTGTTTCTAGATAGATGTTGAGGATCCTTGGTGGTAAAGTGGGTCATACTTAGACCTGCTTAGCACAATGTCACCAGTGTGCTTGGGGGAAAGAGTGAGACTTTCTGCCCTGTAAAGATTACGGCCTGAGACACCCAAAGGGTACTTCTACTTTGTCAACCTGATGGCAGTGAGTTTTTTGGAGGTAATCTGGAGTGTGAATTGATGATTGTTTACATGAAATTTCTGAATATAGTTCATATCTGTAGTGTTACCATAGATAATTAAGTATTATCCTTACAATGGGATGAGTATCAGGTTATGAATTACTCATATTATTGGTAGCACTACCTTCAGTTGTTAAAAAATGGAAAAATTCATAGTTCTAATATTTTACTCATTTCTACATTGACAGAGAAATCCACATCTGTGTGTGCAGGTGTATAAATTGATAGTCTAGGAAGCAATTTCATGTACTGTAAATCATCTTATGCTTATAATAGCTTTATGAAAAAGGTAGAATAGAATCTAAGATTCTAAAATATAGAAGTCTCCATGTAAGTCATATACATCTGATGAGTTACAGAGTCATGAAGGGAGTATCATTTTTCAATTCTAAATTCAATATATTTGCCTTTCACTTTTTTGTGTTAAAAGATCATATCTCCTGATGCTTCATACATATATCAATGAACAGAAAGAAGGCTTTTGTCATTTATTGAAAGAATTGGGTGCTCTTTTTAACTTTTTCTTTATAGGACTTTGATGAATGAGTTAATGGGTGCAAGAAAATGATAGGAATAGTCCAGAACAGACTGTGCACACATCACATGTTTACATACAATATCAAGTATTTTTTCCTACCAGCTCTATAAAGTTAGCTCCCTGGGTCTTATTAATTCTGAATCCTAGTGTCATATTAGTTTGTGGCATTATCCATTATCTTTCAAACCACATCTATGTGGTAAAGCCATACAAGTGTTTAACAGATTTTTTTTAAACTGATAAATTCAACAGTTCCTAAGTCCCAGGAACTGTCAGATGCTGAGAGAACAGAGGTGAGTCCAGGAGGCAATCACTCTGCTCATGTGGAAATTGAAGACTATCAGAGGAAACAGACATTACTGAAATAAACATAAAAGCAAACGTACCTCCTGACGTGGTAGACTGTCAACTAATTGCTTCTGGCACAATGATTCTGGATTCTTTCCATCTTCTCTTGATGCATTTTGCATCATTCAATATTTTACCTATAGAATCTTTCGAGATTGCAACAATGGTTGCAACAGCATATTAACAGGGAACTACCAGAAGTTCAGGCCAGATTTAAAAGAGGACATGGAGCAAAAGATATCGTTGCTGATGTTAAATGAGTCTTAGCACAATACAGAGAATACCAGAGTTGTTTACTTATGTTTTATTGACGAGGCAAAGGCATTCAACTGTACAAGCCATAGTAAACTGTAGATAACCTTGAGAAGAACAGGAATTCCTGACACTTCATTTTGCTTATTTGGAAGTTATACATGGATCAAGAGGCACATGTGCAGATAGAACGTGGGAATACTACATGGTTTAAAATTGGGAAAGGTTTTTGACACAACTACATTAAAAATTAATTACATGAATAACAATGACTACAAGGAAGAAGAAAATTTCTAATTTGAATATGATGGCAATTGTACAACTCATCTTGATGTGATTGAATTATTGAATTGTGTGACATATGGATGGAATGCTAGCAAAAATCTTGAAAAATAAAAAACAAAATAATAAGATGAAATAAAATTGATACAAACTATGAAAAAATTGGGTAAGGTATGCATCAGGATTGTATTCTCTTACCATACTTCTTCAACCTATATGCTGAGCAAATCATCAGAGAAGTTGGGTTGTAGGAAGAAGAGTGCAGCATCAAGATTGGAGGAAGGCTTACTTATTAACAACCTGAGATATGCAGATAACAAAACTTTGCTTGCTGAAAGTGATTAGGAATTAAAGCTCTGGCTGATGAAAATCAGGGATTGTAGCCTTCAGTATGAATTGCAACTCAATATAAGGGAGACCAAAATGTTCACAACTGAACCAATAGGTAACATCATGATAAATGGAGAAAAGGTGGAAGTTTTTCAAGGATTTTGTCTTCCTTGGATCCACAATCAGTGCTCATGGAAGCAGCAGTCAAGCAATCGAAAGATGTATTTGCATTAGGTAAATCTGCTACACAAGACCTCTTTAGAGAATTGAAGAGCAAGGATGTTATTTTGAGGACTAAATGAGCCTTACCCAGGCCATGGTATTCCCCATTGCATGTGAAACTTTAACATTGAATAAGGAAGACCACAGGAAAAAATAGATGCATTTGAATTGTGTTGCTGGAGAAGAATTTTGAGAGTAGAATGGACTGAAAAAAGGGAAATAGCGGATCTGTATTGAAAGAATTAAGAAGGTCAGAGTGATCCTTAAAGGCAAGCTTGCCAAGATTTCATCATACATATTTTGCACATATTGTCAGGAGAGACCAGTCCCTGGAGAAGGAGCTCGTGTGGAGCGGTGGTGAAAAAGAGGAAGAACCTGGAGGAGATGGATTGACATAGTGGTTCAATCAATTGATAGACTCGGCATGGGCACATTTGTGAGGAGGGTGCAGACTAGGCACATTTGCACATTGGGTCCAGTTGTGCATAGGGTCCCATGGGTCAAAGACAACTCAATGGTAAGCTATTAGCTAAGCTAACAAGAACAATGGTAAGCTTTTAAAAAGTTTTAAGTAGAGAAAAGTTCAAATTAAGCGTATGCTTTTAAAAGACTACATTAGCAGCTTTGATTGAGTTAGAATCCAGAGACTAGATGAGATATGCATAGAGTATTATAGAAAATCACCTAAGAGCTGTCTGCAGTGATCTGGGGAAGAGAGGATGCCAAAGTACATCAGCGTGGTGGTGGTGGAGGTGAATGGGAAACAAACAACAAGACGTGGCATTGGATAAGACTTGAGGGTGAAGGAAGAGGGATGTCTACAGAAGGCCTCCAAATCTAACCTCTGTTTTCAACAGACTCTTAAATCTAAATGCCTCTTTGCCATTCCATTTGAATGTTTGAGAGGCATCTCTGAGATAAGCCTATTACTGAATTCTTGAACACACACTCCTTCCCAATCATGAGGCCTATTCCTCCCCTGTGCTTCTGTTCCCAATACATAACAGTCCCATGCACACATTTCTCAAGCCAGAAACCTGGAAAACTTTCTGAGAAGTGCTGGAGCCTAGAAATGTTTATCACTGACTTTGGATCCACATGACTTTGCACATATCGGCCTGTGATCTTGCATTCTCTATCATTACTTGTGGCAGTGTGAACCTGAAGAGAGACTTAGGGATTAATGTGGCAGTTACATAATCTGTCACCTTGCAAAGAGGTGGAGTCCAGCCTGACAAGCTGACCATAACCAATGAGGCCTTTGTGTAGACAGGGTCTTATCCAGAGGATTCTGGGAACTCCAGTCTTCCTTTCTGGAGGAAGGGCACACACACACACACACACACACTATCTATGATTTATTCCTGTTGATAAGCCATTTGGACCTACACAGATGGAGCCAGAGCTCTGGAACTGGAGGAGCCATATGGAAATCCCACTCGTGGTATGCACTGAGATTCTTCCACCACCACTGAATCCACAAGACTTTCCACCCACTGGCCTGTGATCTTGGTGCATTCAGCATCATTGCATGTGTTGTGTGATTCTGAAGAGGAATTAACAGTCTGGTTTGGGGCGTAGGGCTAATATAGACTTATCAACTTGATCTGGACTGAACTGGGAAGTTTCCTGTATATAGAATTACTCCTTGATATAAATCTCTCTCTTACATACATATGAATATCCTGGATTTGTTTCTCTAGTCAACTCAGACTAACACAATTAGTTTCAGCATTATGGACTTGAGCTGGGCTGAACTTTCTTGATATATAATTACCTCTTGGCATAAAGCTCTTTCATATACATATATGAGCATCACTGGGTTTATTCTCAAGTCAACCCATCCTAACATACCAACCAGATAGAAAAAGGGGAAAAAAATAAGGTGAGAACTGAGCCTAGACAATCTCTACATTTAAAAATAAGTGGGGAAGAATGGAATGTTAAAGGAAATTCAGATGGAGCAGCTATAGAGGTAGAAGAAAATTCAGAATGTGTGTCTGACAAGTGAATGCTTCAACAAAGAATATTAGTAGAAACTTGGTCTTTGAAAATACTTTATAGTGGTTAAGTAGGAGATCACTACATATTAGAAAATAAAAGGTTCCTTTCTAAAATTTTTATTTACTTTTTTGTTTGTTTTTGAAATTTTTATTATAAGTCCTGGGGTTCTTGTTTTTGTTGTTAGAGAGGGGGGACCTTTAACCTACATAATTATAAAATTGTCTAACTGGAATTTTATTGTAAAACACTCAGATTTCTAAACAAGGAACAGTCAATAGCACACATACACACACACGCACACGCACCACTTAACAATTAGAGTCTCTGTAAAACTGGAATAGACACTCTGGATAAGGATTTGCTTTCCTTGCATGTAATTCTTCTGTCAACACTACCACTTGGGGATTTACAGTATATCCTATCTACCAACATGGTATCCACGCAACATAATCTTAGATTAAAAAAAACTCACTTCACAGCAAATGAAGTTCCCACTGTCTTACTCTTACACAAAAAGGCATTATACCAAGGAAGTGTCAACCAATTGATAGGTTGGACCCCACCCCTACCCTTACACGAGAATGTTCAGTAGACTTAACTCCTAACTATCACAAGGCCTAAGGCACACCTGACCCAAAATAAGGTATTTTCATTGACCTCATATACATGTGAACGCTGGAAATTAATGTTTTCATTTTCTGTTCAGCTCTTTGACTTCATCATTTCTTTCATTCACTTTAACTACTCTACAATTGAAAGCAAGTTTCAGAGTCTCTTCCGACATCCACTTTTTTTCAGCTTTAACCTGAACTTACATATGAGCAATTAATGATCTGCTCCACAGCCAGCAGCAGGCCTGGTTTTAGATGCTAATATTGAGTTGGTCCACTGTCTCCTCCACAGACATGTCAATTTAGTATTTGCTGTGAACAAGTCATTGCTCTATCATGTGATTTCCAGCTTTGTTTCCAACTAATATTCCTTCCTCTTTGTTTCTACCACTTGCATTCCAATCATCAATAATTATCAATGTATAGTGTGGTAGTTCAGGTAGACTAGAGAAACAAATTCGTAGTCATGCATATGGATATAAGGGAAAGGTTTATATACAAGAGGAATGGAACATTGAGGAAACATCCCAACCCAGTCCAGTTCAAGGTCATAAGTCCGATAGTAGCCCATATGTCTGATACCAGTCTATAAAAACACCTTCCAACTCATGAAGTCACAGGCCAGTGGGTGCAGAGTCTTGTGCATCCAGCTGGGGTAGAGGCATCCCAGCCCTGGCAGGGGTCTCCCCATGGCTCCTCATTTCTAGGACTTAGGGTTCATCAGCAGTATGGGTCTCTCTGTGGCTTCTCCAGCCCCAGAGGTCTGGTTCCATCAGGGCAAGCCTATGTGGCTTCTCCTCTGGCTCCTCCATTCTCCAGGAATCAGGATCAATCTGCATGCTGTCATCTCGTCTTGTCAGTTGTTCGTCTCGGAGACTAAGAGTCAAGAGTCTCTGCTCCAATTGGGAAATATCGCAAGACTTCCCAGAATTCTCAGAATAGATATTGAAATGCCCCCTTTTGACAATGAATGCAATACTGTTCCTCTTGATTGTGTCATTCCTGGCATAGTAAATCATGTGAATTTGGAATTCAAAATGACCAATATACAGTTCATTTCAGACCACGTACACCTAGGATGCTATAGTAATCACCTAATCTTGTATCAATTTGAGGATTAAGAGTGTGGGGGTGGAGTCTAGTCTGTCAATCTCGAGATCGCCAATGAGATCTCTGTGTGGGCATAGCCTTCTCTTGAGAATTCTGGGAAATCCAGTACTTCCTTCTTGGAGGCAGGAGACACTATCTCTGCTCTCTCCCTTGGAGACACTCAACTGACAAGGCTGGCTCCCTGGGAAACATTGCAGCTGAGAAGACATGAGTACTTGGAAGCGGACAAGCCTCATGGATGAACCAGACCTCTGAAGTCAGAGACGCCACAGAGAGAACCCTTCCAGCACTGAGATGCCTACACCACCACTGGACCCAAAGACTTTCTACTCACTGAATTATGGTAGTCCTGCATTTGACTTCATTGCATGTGTTTCGTGAGTCTGAAGACGTCATAGATTGGTATCAGACATAAGGGCTAATATCAGACTTGTGGTCTGGGACTGGACTGGCTTGGAATGTTCTCTTAATGTACAATTATCTTTTATATAAAACTCTCTTATATACATATGCATCCTTATGAATTTGTTTCTCTAGTCTACCCAGACAAACAAATGCCTTTATGTGTTCCATTTCATTTCTGATGACTCTCAGTTTTTTTAGATTTATGAATTCCAAGTTACAATTATTAGATTGGGGGGGGCATCACTGCCCTCTGGTGGTGGGAGTAGGAGGTCCAGCCTTTGGTCCATGGAGCTGGAATTGAACCTCCATCCCAGTGGGCCACAGTCCCGCGCACAACCACTATGCCACCGGGGCTCAATTATTATTAGATTTATCAGCTGTTTCTTCACACTATGAGTTGTCCCATGCAGCAAATGAAGATCTTGACTTGAAAACTACACTCCCACAGACTTTACTCCATTCACGCCACCATGATCAATTATACTCTAAGAAAGCAGTTCCTCTTCAATCACATTTCAAGTTCCTTCTGACCCAAGAGACCCATCGTCCAACAGTATCCTCAATAATAGTCTGTCCATTCATTAAGTCTTTTTTATCTGACATTACTTCATAGCTATGCATAAGGGATCCAGCTGCTAATTCCTCCTACGTGGGGAGTTAAGTTCTGCTTTGTAGTCCGTTCTTACTCTAGATGCTCTGTTGACCCATGCTCAGTTTGGGTGACTCTGCTAGCATTTGAAATAACAGTGCCATACCTTCTAGCAACACACAAGCCACCCCCATAAGATAAACTGGCAGACAAATGGTGGTCATCACACATAGTAGAATTAGTCTCCTTAAGTAAGGGTGAGTGGAATAATGGTTTTCCTGGAAGTTGCTTAATCTCTTGAGATGGGAGTGTTGTTGATGACAGAGGGGTTCAATGGAATCTCAAGGCTCAATGTTTTCATCCTTGGGATTGTCATCTCAAGTTTCAGGTCCCCATTTCTTTCCAATCAGTACTCTCCTTTTAATGTAAGACAACTTTCTAGGTTGAGAATTATGCTAGTGTTGTAGCTCACTAATCATATGATAAGATTCTGGGTTTATTTTCAATAATATCAGTTCTGTTACTAGAAGAGATGAGGCTTTCTTTCATGGGACAAATAGAAGATCTGATTTTTTATTTAGCATTTGGAGCAAGCCAGTCTTCCAGAGTTTTGCGTTCATCTCTTTCTTTTATCAGTTTTTCTATTGTAAGACTACAAAAAGCAGTACGACCAAGTTATTTCGCTATACTTCATCTATAATATAAGTGGTGTTATTTTGAGTATCAGTTTTGCCATTTCATTCAGAAGGATTAATAGTGCCCTCTTTACTAACAGTGACAAATATATCTGTACTTACAGAAACAGAGAATGAGTTCTTGCTGATTTTAGGCCTAATTATTGATTCTCAGGAACCAATTTAAACAGCCCATCTTTATGATTTTATTTCTCTCACTCCACTCTGGCTAGGGCTCCCTAAAAGGGAAAACCAGTGATGTAAGTATACAGAGTGAGAGAGCTTTGTTTCAACAAATTGGGTTAATAGCATCTCTTAATATTTAATTTAAATGACTGATGCCTCCTTCCTAAACACCATGAGAAGCCCTATGATCTCCAATTTTTTAAAGTATTTAAGTTCAATCAAGTTCAAGTCTCTGGGTCATGTGACAAGGGAAACTGATGAACAGGAAGCAGGAAGATGAAGTAGGAAGGTCACAGACTGTTGGACACAGACATCAATAAATCTGAAGTTAGTTGAATCTAACTGAGGAATCTATTGGTCAGGAATCTACTGACAGCTCCTGGCATTGGCAGATAGCACAACAGGCTATCAAGGAACCCACCTCCCCCAGAAAGTAAAGGGGCAAAAGTGAACTCATTATACAAAAGACCACACCTTCAAGGCGATGTCATACCCCTTCATTCACCAGAAGAGTCTGGTTACATAAACTCTAACCGCACTGAGCTTTAAGAAGATTATGTGACAACAGAGAGCGGGGAAGGGATGAAAAACTGTTATCAAGTGCTTACGTGAAAAAGCAGGGATTTGGAGAATGATGATGACAGCAGGCATGCGCGGGTGCTTGCACAGTATATGTATGTATGTATTGTGATAAGTGATGGAAGAGCCCCCAATAAAACGATTAAATTAAAAAATGCAAGTAAATTTACATTTTCAAATTAATTGTCTTAGGGGATATAAGTGAAAAGATAATTTTTGTACTAGGATAATTAAAATCCATATTTTATTTGAAAAAAGAAGATTATGTGAGACTGCTTTGTTAGAATGAAAAGAACCTCTTAATTCTGGCTTAAGAATTAATTAACTTAATTCTGATTGAATTGTGGTAATAGCATCTCTTAATATTTTATTAAAATAAACCGGTACTTTCATCTTAAACTTCACGAGAAGTCCTATGATCTGTCCCAATTTACTTTAATTTCAGAGGCTTTACAGACTCATACACACTTCTAGTTTCAAAATCTTGCTCTTGCTGACCCCCCATCTTGCTGGTTCAGTTTCAGAGGTGTTTGCTGCTCTGGGCCAAACCAGATATGGAATTCAATCTCTTTTTCTCTAATTCCATCACAATCACTTTCACAAAGCAAGGCCTCCTACAATCTTCTCTGTCCTTCATCTTCTCTGAGCTCTTCTTTTGAGTGTTCTCTGCCTGTTTTAGTCCGGGTAAACTAAAGGAACAAATTCAAGGACACGCATATAGATATAAGGAAAAGGTTTATAGACAAGAGGAACAGGACATTGAGCCCAGTCCAGTTCAAAGTCATAAGTCCGATATTAACCCATATGCCCCAAATCAGTCTATAAAGTCTCCTTCCGACTCACGAAGTCACAGGTCATTGGGTGCAGAATCCGGGCGCTGGCAGGGGTCTCCACATGGCTCCTTGCTTCCAGGGCTCAGGGTCTATCAACATCAGAAGCAACTCATCGCTGGCAGAGATCTCCATGTGGCCACCCCAGCTTCAGAGGTCTGGCTCCATCAGGGCAAAGCCATGTGGTCTCTCCACCGGCTCCTCCAGCTTTTCGGAGGCTGCTATCTTATCTTGTCCATGATTCATGTCTGAGACTAACTCCCAACAACTGGGGAAGATATCTTCTCATCTTCACGAGGGAAATATAGCGAGATTTTCCAGAAGTTTCAAGAGAAAGCCATGCCCACATAGAGGCCTCATTGGCTACTCAATGGCTATCTTCAGATTAACAGGCTAGACTCCACCCCTACATTTCAATCATAAGATTAACATAAACACATGACTGCCACACTGCCTTTCAATATCCTGTTGATTTTTAACTTCAGATGGATTTATCCATGATTATACTTTCATCTATGTTCCCATTCAATGGCCCTAAAGGCTTATATTCCATCAGAAAGTGGCTTATCAAGGTATTTTTCTAAACAAAGATAGTTCTCTGAGCGCCTCTAGTATATATTCTTTAAGTTACATGAAAGCAAAAACATAATATTTATATATATATATTACATCATGTTTCAGGAAGATTGTGGAAATTTTCATTATTTTTCTATTTTTCCACAATATTTAACCATTTAAAAATTGTGAAATAGGTGGCAGTTTTACATTTTGGATAAATATTTTTGCATTCAACAATTTAGACTAGTTACCACCTCCACAAGAGTTTACTCTTTCCTCCCCCACTCATTTGAATTCTCTTCTCCCTCTTATGAATTACTGTCTTCATCACCCTTTAATATCTGTCAATCCTCTACCCTCTAGTCTATTACTTCATCTTCTCTTCCTTGTCCTTTTGCATTTGGAAACGTTTAGAGTCTGCTGCACTTGATATGAAAGTCTATCTTTGGTTTTCCCCCCCTATACCAATGGTCTCATAAAATATTTGTCCTATTAGAGTGACAAATTTCATTCACTATAATGTTCTCCAGATTCATTTGTGCCATGAAGTGCTTCATGCTTTCATCATTTTTAAAGCAATGCACAGTATTCCATCATGTGTATGTACCAAAGTTTATTTATCCATTCTTCTCTTAAATGGCATTTGGGCTGTTTCCATCTGCTTAATATTGTGAACAGTGATGCAATGAACATCGGCATGCATATGTCTGTTCATGCTATAACTCTTACTTATTTAGGGTGTATCCAGCAGAGATATTGCTGGATCTTATAGAATTTTCATTCTTAGTTGCTTGAAGTAGCCTCATAATGCTTTCCACAGTAGTCATACATATTAACAGTTCCATCTGCCGTGTATGAGAATTTCCAATCTCTGTGCACCCATTCCATCAGTTTGTTCTCCAAGCTTTTTAAAGAATACACAGACACACAGTATAGAATACTATATATGTACATATCCTTATTATGTAAGATACTAGCACGACGACTCTCTGAATTGTCTGGGGTTCAAACTCACCAGCCTTCCATTGGGGGAACGCTGTGCCAGACTGCTTCTGCAAAGAGGATAGTCTGGAAAGCCCTACCAATCAGCGCTCCTCTATCTCACAGGGGTATTTGAGTTAGAATAGCCTTGACAGCAATTGGTGAAATCATTAGCTATTGATCCCCACTAGGTGCTTTTCTTTCTATCTCTGCTTTGCCATGCTCTTGATTGTTGAAATGAATCCCATCCAGTTTACACCGATTAGAACACAAGAAGCTGGAGATGTTTGCTCAGTTGTTCATTGGCTCAATCACACGTTCACTTAACACACACCAACTGAGAACCCTGGTGGTGCAGGGGTTAACCTCTCCATGGAGGAAGGAAGAGGCTTTCTCTTCCGATAACCCCCCCAGGGCAGTTCTACTCTGTCTTCTAGGGCCACTGTGAGCTGGAATAAACTTACTGATAGTGGGTAGAGTAGTGTAGTAGTAACTAGGAGTCCAGAATAGAATGGACTATTCTGAAGACCTTTAGAAGAGATGGGTCAAAGGGTAGGGCACCCTTGTCTTTAAGAACTTCAAATCCAGCTGGATGTGCACATTCGCCACACGAGGCAATTCTCCTCAGCTGCACAGTTCTTTCTAGAAGAGCTGCAAAATGAGAGCAGAAGCTAAAGCTGCCCTAACTGCTGCATCAGCAAACGCAGAAGAAAATAACCACTGTGGTTAGAGGAAACTGCTGCCTTATGAGGTTTTTAAAATGACAATTTGCATGCTCTTCTTGCAGTTGTTAGTTCTGCTTGGGTGGCAGAGTGGCTTCGATGAAAACATGAGCTCAGCCTTGTCTTATGCCTTTTTAGTAAAAGAGGTCAGATAAAATTATTATCATAACAGCCCCAAGCTTAATGAAACCACAGTGTCTTTCAGAAAAGAAACGCCACAGGTGAGACATTTTTTGCCACTACAATACTCTTGAAGTTATCTTCGGAACCTCAGGTAGGAAATTTCCTCTTTGCCCCAAGAGAAACAGTTTTCAAATCTAGAGTGATTCAGTTAAGGGACAGCAGAGCAGTCTGGATAAACAGTGACTCAAGGAGCAGATGTGCCAAGGACTATTTGGAACTCTTTATGGGTAGGTCCACATCACAAGGGAATTGAAGAGACATCATTCTAATCCACCTGCTCCACAAAACTCATCAATGCATCATGCTAGGAATTCAGTCCCTCTATCAAGGCTAACAGAAGCTCATGCTTCGGTTTTTGTTTTCTTGAAATGACTTTAGATTGCAGCAAAGGGTGAAGATTCAGGAGAGAGCCAAGGGAAAATAGAAAATGACATTTTTTCAACCTCTGGAGTTTTTTAATGGCAGTTACAAGTCAGGCTGCTAATTACAAGATCAACAGTTTGAAACCACTAGCTGCTCTGCAGGAGAAAAACAAGGCCTTTCTAGTTCTAAGTTACCGCTTGGAAACCCAAAAGGGAAGTTTTACCTTGTCTTCCAGAGTCACTAGAAGTCGAAATCAACTCACTAGCAATGAGTTTGGATTGTCGTATTGCTCTGTGGAGGCAGTAACACATCGGTGGTAGAATTCTTACCTTCCTTGCATGAGACCCAGGTTCAATTCCTGGTCAATGCACCTCATGAACCTCTACAAACAATTCCTCTGTCAGTGGGTATATTCGTTCGAGTAGACTAAAGAAACAAATCCAGGGGGACTCATGTGTGTGTAATAGGAAACTTTATATCAAAGGGTAATTGTACCTTGAGAAAACATCCCAGCCACCTACTCCCACCATGGCAGTGATGCCACACACACACACACACACAAACCATCCCAGCCCTCCTCTTCAGACGCATGAAACATGCAATGATGCTGAATGCAGGAAGATCACAGGCCAGTGGGTGGAAAACCTTGTAGATCCAGTGGTGGCGTACGCATCTCAGTGCTGGCAGGGGTCTCTACGGAGCTCCTCCAGCTCCAGGGCACTAACAGAGCTCCATGTGTCTTGTCAGCAGGAATGTGCCCCAGGGAGTTTGCTGGTGTCCTGCCTCCAGTGAGCTATTTGTTTCCTTAGTGCCGACTCTACCCCTTATACTTTACACCTCCACAAGTTGACACCAGATTATGTAACTGCCATGGTGGGGTTTGCGTTTTGCTATGTTAAATTGATGTCAGCACAACTTCTACACTAAGATAAATTGATAAATTGAGAAGAAAGTCTAACCGTTAGCCTTGAAAACAATGTGAATCACAATGGTTTGAGCCACAGCTGATCATGATAATGATATGTCATTTTATTTCATTGTGCATGGGGTCATTATAAGTCTGGAGTCAAATAGACTGCAAATAACAACTTGTACTTTACATGACAGATATCATCCTTATTATCTCCCAAATTTCTTCATGTAGTACTGCTGTTGATAACTAAACTATAATCTGAATAATTGAATCATATAAAAATGTTTTAAGACACTTTGAAGCAGAAATTAGTAATGACTGAGTATATTTGCAAAACTCCATTTCACAGATATTGTAGGATGCCTATATTAGAGTTGAGGAACTTTATCAAAGGCAAAAGGACTTTTTGAGCAGAAATACTTTTATTAAAAATTTGACTAAATTTGGCTTATAAGGGATATTGATGGTATTTTTCAATTTACAGATCAAATTAATTTTAAAATGTATCTATGTTGTTGTTGTTGTTAGTTGTGTTTTAGACTATTCAAACTTATGGTGACCCCCTATGTGCAGAGTAGATTTCCTCCATAGAGATTTCAAGGCTGTGATATTTCAGAAGCAGATCACTTGGTTTGTCTTCCAAAGACCATGTATGTAGACTTGAACTACTAACCTTCCAGATGCTTCACTGTTCTTATTACCCAGGGACCCCTATATCTAAAGAAGATTTAACATAAATAAATAGATATGCTTTAAAATATTAATTTCATTAGAGATAGAAAGCCTGAGTATTCTGAAAAATGGTGTGTATGTATGTAATCATCTACTTCTCGGTGGTTGTGAAGTATAACAAATGACTTAATTCTACAGAATCTTCAAACAAATGAATATAGGTGTCCCTTGCTTCACATTAGATCTAGCAAGTTAGCTACATATATATAATAGTTCCTTACGAATTTGATCTGTTTTTAGTTATGTGCTTCTGTGATAAAGACTAAATAAATTATTTGCAAACTATAAAAATGATCCTTGAAAGTATAGTTTTTCAAAATAAATTATTTACTACAAGAATTACTAATGTTCTTCTTTTGAAAACATTCACCTGGCATTTTGAACGAATGCATTCATTTAATGAATTGCAGTTCTTAGTTCATACACTTCAACAAAAGGGAAAAAAAACCTGACCATTCCAAAGATTTCTTTACTTCTCAGATTACACTATTTATTACTCTATTTATTCTTTTCATTCTTTAGCTACTAAAGGAATTTGACACTTAAAACAGTACATCATTTAATGAAGTAGAATATTCTCTAACTTGAAAAACCTTTAAATTGTTACTTTAAATTTTATAAATTATAACCAAGGAGCACAACACTGTCATAGAGAATGCCGGAAGATGAGCCCCTTGGGTTAGACGGCGCTCAAAGTACAGTTGGTCATAATGGCATGGAAAACCATTTGCTGATAGGGCACAACCAAAAGTGTGTAGATGAGCTGAGCCCCGGTGGCGTAGTGGTTGAGTGAGGGACTGCGGTCCACTGGGTTGGCGGTTCAAATCCAGCAGCAGCTCTCCAGGAACAAGGCTGGGCCTCCTACTCCCACCGGAGGGCAGCGATGCCCCCCCCCCAAAAAAAAAGTGTGTGGATGAATACAGTGGCTGCAACAATGAGCTGAGCAATAACAAGTGTCAGGATTGTCCAGGACTGAGCAGTGTTTCTTTTTCATAGACATAGTTGACCATGACAATGACAGCATTCACATCTAGTGCTACTTTTTGCCAGTTTGCCCAAATGCTAGCAAAGTCCTCTTCAGTGTAACAGAGGTAATATTACAAGCCAGTGGGGAAAGGATAGACTACTTAATTGATAATGTTGAGAATATCGATGGTGACTACATTAAGGTTCTAGAGGACCAGGTGACCTTTAATGTATTCCATCAAATTCTTAGTTATTATATCATATTTTAATAAGGGGCAGGAATCGTTCATTGTCTCTGAAAGCAAAAAGCTATTTTCATGATTAAAATAACTGTATTGAAAGATAGTAAAGTTCACTCTTTCTTGACATTGTACCCACTTTTGTTGTTCAGATCCTACTCAGCATCCCGAGATAAAACAGAAGACAACACAGCCTGGACCTGTGCCATTCTCACACCGTCCTTAAGTTTGAACCTATTGTTGCAGCCGCTAGATGAAGTCATCCCTTCCAGGGCCTTCCTCTTCCTCTTTGTTGTTGCCCTTCAACTGAGGAAGACTAGAGACTAGACTATGTAAATCAAAGACGTTACACTATTAGAAGTAAATATATGAATTCTCTTCATGATGCTGAGTCAGCAAGATTTCTTAAACCGAGACAGAAATGGCACCAATGATAAAGAAAAGTAATTATAAATTTATTTAAAGTTTTGGGATGAATAAATCATACTAATTTTAACCAAAAATTAAGTTTAAAAAGTCAAGGTAAGACATGCTAGGAGGAATATTTGTAACATGTGTAATGAAACACTCATGTCCAGAGAGACAAGGAATTTTAAATAAATGAGCAAAAGAAACCCCAACTTTTTGAAATGGACAAAAATATAAATAAGAAACAAAAGGAAAAAGGAGATAACTAAAAGTTATGAAAATATACTTACTGTTACTGTAATTAGAAAAACACAAATTAATCCACTGGATTGTCTAGGAAATTTTCACCAAAGATGTATCAAACCGCAAGGGAGAAGTGGTGGCTATATCACAAACCATGTCACATTTCCAGCATTGATCAACAATAGCAGACTAATTCTTTTTTCCCTGTATGAGCATAGAAAGTGCAGTATACCCTTTTTTTTTCTACTTGCCTTATGTACTGGTTGAGAACTTCAATTTCTTGGGCAACTTGATTCTTGAAGAACCCCTTCAGAAAGATAGGTAACCTATAGCTTACTTTCCCTCACAACAGAAAGTGCGTGCGTATGTGTGTGTGTTTAAATTAAAGCTAAAGTGTGGCAACAGCTACTTAGAAATATTTACTTTAGAATCATGAGAATAACTTATTTGTGAGAATAATTTAACTATGGATTTACTTAGCTCTTTGTAATTGCAAAATTTTATTTTTGCTGCTGCCATGTTAGAATATCTTTACATGTCATCTTGAAATAAGAAATTATGTATATCAATTGCTAATTCAAGAGAGAATAATTCTTTTTATGTGTGTAAAAAAAAGTAATTTTCTTTGCCCCAGTTTTCACGGATCCCAGCCAGTCTCAGGGGACAAGACTGCAGGAGAATGGACAGTCATGATTGGAGTTGCATGTAAGCAGTAAAGAGAGCAGGAGCAGTTCTACTTCAGATTCTATCTATATTTATGATAAGAAAAATGTAGTGCCAAATGCCCAGTGTGAATTAGAGGGCTAATGGTGACAGTCACCTCATTCACAATGGCTCCAAAATGCTAACAGTTTCTGAAACAGATAGCCAAAATACTTGTGGTAGATAGAGTTCTCTAGAGAAACAAAACCAGGACACTTATGATTTTATGTGTGTGTGTCTGTGTGTAGCATGAAAGAATATAATAGCTAATTAGTCCACACAGCAATACTGAGGGCTCAATTCAACTTACTTCCATGGAAGTCCTTCAACTCATGAGGGCTGCTATGTCCAAGGTCAAGAAAGCAGACAGCTGAGTCTTCCAATTTTAGAATATGTGCTGCCGAAGCAAGCACGAGCTGAGTCTTCCATAAGACAATGTAAGCAGTTCAGTCACAGACAGCAAACAGTAGGGTGGGTCACCAACCGTCAGCCAGATGACAGGATTCCACAGTCCCCAGCTCAAGTGATGTATATACCAGCAGTGTGACAAAGCAGGTCTCAAAGAAACCTCAAGCACTAGCGACATGACCCATGAGTTGGGTGTCCCAAAGTTAGTGTAGCTCTCAAGTTGAGGCAGAGACTAGCTAAGGCAGCTGAACACTAGTCTTATCACGAGAGAGAGAGAGAGAGAGAGAGAGAGACAGAGACAGAGAGAGAGAGAGATGGGGATTTCTGAGCCATTTATCTCTTTACCCTACAATCAAACTGTGACCTTATTAATCCCACCTTTTCTTATTGGCCAGGTTGGCACAATAAACTTACCTCTCACCATACTGGAAGAAAAACATGGGTTAACAGAAAGTACACTGAAAAAAGGAAGGAAGTGGAAAACAATGTGAAGAAAAGCTTGAATATGGAATATTCGACAGCACACCAAAATGCATCTATCAGGTGTAATTTGATAGCTAAATGATCACTAACCCTGCTCAAAAGCTATTCATAGAGAGTATGACTTTTTCAAGCATATCCCACTTTGTGCTATTGGTTACAGACTTGAAAAAATGAGTCTTCCTTCTGCCAGTTATCCCAAGTAGACTTACTTAGGTGGGTTTATGTTTCTTCTATGCATGCTTCCTATTAACACCATAAGCTTAGGGGTCCTTGAGATCCAAATTTGGGGGGGGGCATCACTGCCCTCTGGTGGGAGTGGGAGCGACCCAGCCTTGCTCCTGAAGAGTTGGTACTGGATTTGAAGCACCAAGCCAATGGGCCGCAGTCCCACACTCAACCACTATGTCACTGGGGCTCAGCCCAGAGATCCCAATTTTTTAAAATAACTTTATTGGGGGTTTGTACAACTCTTATCACAACCCACACATCCATCCATTATGCCAACCGTATTTGTACATTTGTTGCCATTATCATTTTCAAAAACATGCTCTTTCTACTTGAATCTTTGATATCAGCTTCTCATTTTTTCCCTTCCCTCCACACCTTCCCTCCCTTACAAACCCTTGATAATTTATAAAAAAAAAAAATTTAATATCCGACCCCAACCACTGTCTCCCTTTACCCACTTTTCTGTTATCCATCCCTTTAGGAGGGGGTTATAGATAAACCATTGTGATTGGTTCCCCCATTCTGCCCCTACCTTCCCCTTTCCGTTTGGTACCTCTATTCTCATTATTGGTCCTGAGGGGTTTTATCTGCCCTGCATTTCCTATGTTTCCAGCTCTTATCTGTACCTGTGTACATGACCTGGTTTAGGTTTAGTCAATTTTTTATACTCTACGGTCATGTGGTTGGGATTATGTGAGACAATACAGAAAATACATTGTAATTTCCCAACCTAACCAGTCTAGAAAAAGTAGAGAAGTCAGACACCTTGGCACTGAGCCTGGAATTTTGTCTCTTTAGCTCTACTGACATTTAAACTAACCATTAGACTTGGTGGGTAGGGGAAACTTGTAAGGATTTGTTGTGGATTCAAATAAATGACAGCCATTATAATGCCTTGATAATTTTTAGGAGTCTTCATTCAGTTATACCCGGACTGCTAGAACCTAAAAGTGATTCTTTGATTGCAGTACACATTTCAGTCCATCGCTAAGGTTGAAAAACTCACTATCACCTGTCTGGGGTTCAAGCAAGCATGAATAAAAGCAGAACTTATGGATTAATTGTAACGAGCAAGCATGCATGACAAGGTACATTTCTTATCATAATCACAAAATTGATTCTAACATCCTGGTTGCCATAAAAAATATTGTAACATCATGGTTTTCATGACAAGATTAGCTACACCATTCAGATTACAACATCAAAGGAAACAATATTGAATCAGAAAAAAAACAATATATTGAAGAATAGTCAAACCTAATTTTAGTTTCCAAAACCTGGGAACATGGGATACATTCTCACCAGCGGAGACTTTTCCATTAGGAGAGGGAGAACGGGCAGATCAACTAGCAGTCAACATTCTGAGACCAAGGGAAGAAGGGGCAAGATACTTAGTTGCTCACAAAAATGGAGTTTCTTTCACTAGTCTACTTCGGATTTGTTCCAAAACAACAACATCAAACAAACAAACAAAAATACTAACAGGGGGCTCCCCAATAAAGTGATTTATTTTAAAAATGAGGGGGAAAGAGGAACTTATACCAAGAGTTCAAGTCGAAAATATTTGGAAATGAATATGGTAACATGCTTGATACAAATGATGTATTGAATGTTATAAGAGCTATAAGAGCCCCCAGTAAAGTCATTGAAAAAAATATTAGCAGGGTGAAGAAAAAGAAGTCATTGTTGACCCAAAGGATTGCTCCATATAATTGATCCTAGTCCTTCTGAAACAAAGGAATATACCATATTTGTCCGACTATATAGGCACTTTTCCCCCCAAAGTGGGAAGAAAACGAGGGTGCATCTTATGGTCAAAGGTGTGGTACCCCCGAACACTTGTTTATGATCCAATGCACTCGACTTACTGTCTGCTGCTGCTGTTTGCATGCTGTGGATTGCTGTGGATTTGCAGAAAGTCCTGCCTCCTGGAGTCTCAATGTGTCAGGTCACATGATGGTCACAGTGCCTGCCTTCCCTCATTTGTTAACGAAAGTGATGACGGTTCTTAACACCACTGTTGAGTTTATGATGTTAAATATTAGCATCTTTTGCTTTACTTTAATAAATATTTTAGTATACTGGTACTGTCTGGTTCAGAATATATTTTTCTTGCTTACCTGCTCTAAAGACTGGGTACATCTTATGGTCATGTGCGTCTTATGATATGAAAAATACAGTACCTATTTCTACATAGGAATATTACGTACGCTCCCCACCCCCATACAGACTCCTTTAGCACAAGGAACACAAGTGTTACGAGAAACAAGTTGCTGTTTTTTAAAATCATTCTATTGGGGGTTCTTACAACTCTTGTTACAAACCATATATCAGTTGTATCCCACATATTCATACATACATTCCCTCGTTATTTTCTAGACATTTATTTTACTTTCCATTGAGCCCTTGGGATCAGCTCCT
Source organism: Nesogale talazaci (assembly GCA_004026705.1). Lineage (NCBI taxonomy): Eukaryota > Metazoa > Chordata > Mammalia > Afrosoricida > Tenrecidae > Nesogale > Nesogale talazaci. Next base: position 109,057 of record PVJH01002404.1, on the reverse strand, counting down.
TCCCACCCCACCCCTGCCCCCGAGAAACAAATATTTTCTTAGGAGAACATTTAAAGATTTTTATGGTTAATCTTTCGCCATCTTGACTGCTCTTCAATTGCAGGCCTTTTGATTGGGGACATGAAGCACAATTTACATAGTAATATATGTTTGATTTTTCTTTAGAGTAGTGACATACATCACAGTCAAATTTTCAGATTCTCTATCCATTCCAATGGTCTAATTTAACCTTATCCTTAGCGCAAAACTTTTGTGTATTTTTTCATCAGTTTTAGTCTAACCAATTCTCTTTATTTTAAAAGACTAGCTAGGAAAGGGTAAGTCTTTACCAAATCCTTTCAAAATTACTATATTTGCATAAAGTTTAACTTTATAAGAGCTTTATGCTTAAACCAAATGTAAAATGTGATTTTAAAAAGCAACAACATTGTACTTCCTTTTATTTCCCAGCTGTTTTATCTACACATAATTTACATACCATACAATTCAATAAGTCAATCGTTCAATCGTATCAAGGAGACTTGTACAATAATGTACAATAATTACCACATCAGTTTTAGACCATCCCACCCCAATAGTTAAATCACTTTTAAAAGAGTTGTTTCATTCAGCCTTCATTGTTTTTTGCTGAAATCTCCTCTCCCTCCCTGTGAACCCTCCCCTACATTCATAAAAATCCTTCTATCAGTTATTACACTATGTATTCACTCCTCACAAGCCTTTAAGACCCCAGATTCTATTCACAAACTGGGAAACACAACAGAAACAATAGAAAACGAAATAGAAATAAGATGCCAAAGATAAATAATAATGATATAAATATAAAAATACCCAAAAAAAGAATAAGAAAGAAATCTTTGGGGCTGAGCCCAGGTGGTGTAGTGGTTGTGTGGGAGACTGCCGCCCACTGGGATGGAAGTTCAATTCCAGCAGCGGCTCCACAGGAGCAAAGGCTGGGCCTCCTACTCCCACCACCAGAGGGCAGTGATGCCCCCCCAAAAAAGAAATCTTTAAAATTTTAAAGTCCAGGGTAGAAATTTTTGTCATGGAACAAATAAGTAAGAAATAATGGTACCTAGAACAAATTCAATTTGGTTCCATAGGGAGGTCAATTGACCAAGTATCAACTTTTGTCCAGCATTATCAAGATTACAATGGTCTCTACCTGATAGTAAGGCTGTTTGAGATTCTTGCACATGGCTAGAGAGGATTTGTCATCAACTTAATCTGACTGGATACTCTGCAGATGGGTTTGGGGCTTCCACTGTCCTCCAAAGCCATGCACCAATTGGTTGCTCCTAATGATTCCTCTGATTCTTTTACTTATACCATATTCAAATTTTGTAATTGTCATCTTTGGAGCAAACAAGCTGGCATGTTTCCTGGATGTGGACTTGGTTGACTTCTTGCTTAGATGGTTGCTTGTTTGAATACAAGCCTTGAAGACCCCAGATTCTATTCTGATTGATAGCTGAGCACCATCTATTTTCTTCACCACACTTTGCTGTAGCACCCTTATCTTCATTAGTCATTTCATGAAGGTGAGTGTAGACCAGGGCCTTGATATCAGAGCTAACTGCTCTTGAATTAGGACTAGAGTTAAGTAGAAGCCCAGACTCTAGCTGCTTGTCCATGGGTTTTGCATATCTCGGGTTTACTTTGGCAGTCCTAATATGATAACTGAAAACGCTATAAAATCAACTGTACCACCAGCAGCCATAAACCAATCAGTGACTAAACAAACAGAGCACACAGAGAGAGAGAGAAGAAAGAAAGAGAGAGAGAGAGAGAGAGAGAGAGAGAGAGAGAGAGAGAGAGAGAAGCAAGCTACAAGCAGGAAAGTAAAATCTCATATAAACAAAGAAGTACAACATTATCAATCAATCACTCCCCTGGGGTATGTCTATTGGATTATCATCATCATCATCATCATTATCAATTTTCCCAGTGACCCAGCACTCCAGACACAGTCAGGATGAGGAGTCTATGCAATTACAGTTCCATCTTGAACAGCAACCCAAGGGTTTTCCCTCTACACAGTTTGTTCTCCCATTCAATTGGGTTCAATTGACCTTAAGTATGGGGATAAATGCAGGTGAGGGGTGGAGGGGAGGGGAAGAGAGGATGGGACTTCCTGGATCAATTCTTCCAAGTGCAGATGCCTGTTGAACAGATCAGAAACTGTTGCATCATGGTGATCTTGGGACCGTTTCCATAGGACACTCACTGAGAGGGGGTGTTCCTCCCAAAGTCTAATTACCTGGGAGTAATTGACTTCCATAGTCCTAGGGAGGCCATTCTCTGCTTCCTCTCCCAAGTAAATACCATGCATGTATTTACCCCAAGGGTGTAGCAGCTTTGAAACAGGGTTCAGTTCATTCAGCAGGGCCTCTGTGTTAAGTCTTTTGGTGTAGCCCCTGCATTACATCATGCTGCCTGCAAGGAATACTTCTACTTTCACAGTGTTACTGCCATCTTTTCAGGCTAGATTTATGTGAGTATAGGTAGAGTCAGATGCATCAGTGAAAATCACTCATGGTTTTGACTGTTGCCATTCAGGAACTAGGAGAGTCAGGAGGCCAAAGTGAAAGCAAGAGTTTAGGTCCTTTTGGGATCTGAAACTTGCCAGAGGCAGAAGTGAGGTGATTTAAATCTGCCCTAAACAATGTGGTGATTTCTAGCTAGCTACTAGCAACAATTTCATTTGGGGAATGAAATATTCTAAATATTATTGGAATATCAAAGTCATTAGAATAAGTAATTGTCAACAAAAAAGGCAGGGCAAACAATTTAATTTTGAGAAAAGCGCAATTTGATATTGTTCCTTTCTCATTTTCTAGGAAATCAGACACCTGCTCCTCCAAAACAAGATATCACTTTCTACTCCCATAAAGAGTTAACCTTGGAAACCCAGAGAAGCAGTTCTACTTTGTCCTACAAGATGACCATTGACTTGATTGCAATGAGTTTGGCTTTTGGAATTTTCTAGGTCACTTTAAAGATATTTGGTGCAAGAACTATAAATGTTGTAAATAAGTAGCTATGTTTCTTAAAATTTCCTATTTTTTCATAACCTCCACTGAAAGTTTAGTGTGGGTCAATTTGGTTAGGCCATAGGGCTCAATTGTTTGGTAAAATATTGGTTAAGCCTATGCTGTGCAGTGTATGAAGGAGCTTGGGTTGTATGCTAATTATGCACTGGGCAGCTCTTCAGAAGAAAGAGGGGAGGGGTGAGAGGAGGGTCTTATGAGTCAACATTGACTCAATAGCAGTGAGAGTGAGTGATGAAATATTTGCGTGTGATTAAATCTGTTGGCTTTAAGTAAAGCAGATTAATCTCTTTAATGCTGATTGGCTTCATCCAATCAGTTGGAGATACTGAAAGTAACAAGGAAGGTTTCCTAGAGAATTCTATCTACAGACTATCACCCGATACCTTGCCAGAACTCCTCTACTTTTTCCTTTCGCCTGACCTATGGATTTTGACATGCAAGACTACAAAAGTCTGTAGCCTGTCACCAGATTTTCAGATTTTGGATTGCCAGCTCCCATTATGCCCAAATCAATTTTTAAAAATTCATTTATCTCTCTTTGTACATGTTTAGGGAATGCACATATACATATAATTTAGTGGAGTGCAAATAATAAAGGTGTTTGCTCAAGAAATAGTTGGAGGTTTAAACACACTCAGAGACTTAAAGGAGGAGAGACCTATGTGGCAATCTATCTCCATTGAAAATCCTCCAATCAAGAAGCCCACCAGCCTGTGTGACCACAAGGTATCAATGGAAGCAGTTATCAGACATCAAGAACAAAAATCTGATCATTGCATGCCTACCTTCCTGATATGATTGCTGAAGACAAAGGTGTGCATAAGCAATTATGGTGAAGAAAGCTCATGGTGCCCAACTATCCAAAGATATAACGTCTGAGATCTTAAAGGCTAGAAAGTAAAACAAGTGACCATCTAGCTCAGAAGCAACAAAGCCCACACAGGAGAAGCACACCAGCCTGTGGGACCACGAGGCGTCAAAGGTATCAGGTATCAGGCATCTAAGAACTAAAAATTATATCATTATAAATGAGGGGGAGTGCAGATTGGGGATCCAAGGTCCATCTGCAGGGAAAGTGACATGCCCTTACAGAAGGGTCATGGGGAGGAGACGAGCTAGTCAGGGCACAGTGTAGCAATGATGAAACATACATTTTTCCTCTAGTTCTAAATTGCTTCCTTTCTCCCACTATCATGGTCTGAATTATACCTTATAAATCTGAGGATTTGGACCAGAGGATGTACACTGGTACAGATAGGAATGCGGAATTATGGAGCATCCAGGACAGATGATTCCTTTAGGACCAGTGGAGAGAGTGCCAACAATGGGATGATGGAGAAAGGGTGGAGTAGAAAGGGGGAACAAATTATAAGGGTCTACATATAACCTCCTCCCTGGGGTATGGACAACGGGGAAGTGGGCAAAGAGAGACATCGGACTGCATTCAACAAGACAAAATTATAATAGTTTATAAATTATTGAGGGTCCATGAAGGAGTGGGGAGCGGGGAGGGGGTGGAAAAAGGAGGAGCCAGTAACAGGGGCTTAAGTGGAAAGAAAATGTTTTGAGAATGATGATGGCATCAAAGGTACATTTGTGCTTTGCCTACAATGGATGAATGGATGGATTGTACTACAAGTTGTATGAGCCCCATAATAAAATGATTAAAAAGGAAAGAAAGAAAATCCTCCAGTCAACCACTGAAACTCCAATGGAGCACAGTTCTGCTCTGACATACGCGGTTGCTACGTATTGGAATCGACTCAATAGCAACTGACGAGTTCTGTCTTACTAGTTATGCTGCTCTAGGATCCCTGTTGGGATATTGGTTACAAGTTGGGCTTCAAGTCAAATGGTTGGAAGTTCAAAACCACTAGCAGCTCCTCTGGAGAAAGCCTGGGCTGTAGCCTCAGAAACCCACAGAGGTTCCGGTGAGTCGTCATTGACTCATTGGCAGTGAGCTTGATATTTGTGCAGAGAACTCTAACAGCTAGCTATCTAGCAAGATGAATACAAGTTTAGCATGCTACGTGTGAATCTTGAAAATAGAAAAGTTTGTGAGTTCCATTTATTAATTACTACATGGGACACAAGCAGATAATGTAATCACAGTGATATTTATAGGCAGTTGGTGACAGCGTTGATATTTAGCATGTAGGCACTAGCACCCATCTGACATAGTGATCAGTTCCATTGCAACTGGCAAGTAGTAGAGTCATGCCAGTAGTTAAATACTTTTACTACCACCCTGACCCATTAGATTGTTATGGACTCAAATGCATGAGATTTAACACATTAGCAGATTTAGTGTCTCAGCACTAAAATGTAGGTTCAAGCCCTTCCTAGTTCATTACTTCTCTAACCTTCTTTTGATGGGACAATGTAAACTTCATCTTCACTCTGAATATTATCCCAAGTCTAGGACAAATTTAAACCGGTTCACTTATCACTCAGAATTAGTGCTAACTCTCCAATAGAGAAAACATAGTCTAGTACCCTGACATCCTCTCCAGCCTTACATCTGCATTACTTTACATCCCACCTCCCATATACGAATGCAGACATAAACACACATTCACTCTACCCACGAGAGTGACAAACTTCTCAGAAAGTGCCAGCCCACTTAAATCTCTTGTATTTCCTCAGTCATGCTGCTTCCTCTTTCATCTGTCTGGAAAACATTATTTTCAACAAAGGTGATTGGCTGATAAAAGGAAGTAACACTGTAGTATAAACCACTGCCATCGAGTGAAAGTCAACTCATGATGATTCTATAAAACAGAGTGGAACTGCTGGGTTTTTGAAACTGTAAATCTTGAAAGGAAGAAATAACTTTATCTGTGTCCCACAGAGCCACTGGTGTGTTTGAACTATTACCCTTGATGTTAGAAGCAGCCCAGTACACATATTGCCACCTGGACTCTTTAAAAACAAATAGAGGCCTAGATGTTATTTTTGATGTTGTCCTGACTCATAGTAATTCTATATGTAGCAGAATAAAACACTGACTAGTCCTTCACCATCCTCACAATCATAGCTATACTGGAGGCCTTTGTCACAGCCAAAGTGTGAATCCATCTCTTCCTTGTTTTTGTTGACCTTCTATCAAGCATAATGTCCATTTCAAGGAACTGTTTTTTGCTGATAATATGTCCGAAGTACATGAGGCTAAGTCTGTCCATCGTCACTACTTACAATTTCTAAAGATCTTTCTGGTTGTATTTCTTCCAAGACAGATTTGTTCAGTCTTTTGGCTGTGCATGGCATGGTCAATATTCTTTCACAACACTGTAATTCAAATACACAAATTCTTCATTAGTTGTCATTATTCGTAGTCCAGCTCTCACATGAATATGAAGCTAGTGAAAATACCAGGGCCAAGGGAACAGCAAGTGATCTAAAATTTATGGCAGTGAGGGCGTAGGGTGCTGGTGGAGTCTGATCAAGTGTAATGTAGTTGAGAGGAATTACTCAAGCCGAAATAAAGATTGAACATGATAATAGAACAAGAGGAAAGTAAAAGGAAATATAAGAAAGAATTAGAAGGCAAAGGACATTTATAGAGATCTAAATATAAACATGAACATATGTATATATATATTTATATCTAATGATAGGGAAGCAGATCTAAGTATATCTCTTTATTTGTTAGGCATTAAGGTAGCAGATGGACACGGGGTCTCTATTCAAGTACTCCCTCATCAAAAGAATACTTTGTTCCAATAACCTGGTATTCTGTGATGTTCATTTTACCAACACAATCAATGAAGACAAAATGAGTGCATAAGCAACTGTGATGAAGAAAGCTAAGAGTATCCGGCAAGACATGATCATGAGGTGTTGATGGAATCGGGTATCAGGTATCAAAGATCTAGAACAAAAAGTTATATCAATGTTAGTGGGGGCATGGAGGAGTAGTGGAGCTCCAAAACAATTGGACATTCCCTTACAGGAGGGTCACAAGGAAGAGACAAGCCAGTCAGGGTGTAGTATAGCACCAATGAAACAAATAACTTTCCTCCAGATTTTTAATGCTTCCTCTTGCCCCCGTCCCCCCACTATCTTGACACCAATTCTACCTTTACAAATCTAGCTAGACCAGAGCAAGTATACTGGTACAGATAAGAGGTCTCAACATAGTGAATCCAGGACCTATAAACCCCTCAGGACCAATAATGAGAGTCGTGATAGCAGGAGGGCAAGGGGAAGAGAAAGGAGAAAGGAGGAACCACACACAAAGATCTACATATAACCACCTCTCAGGGGGACAAAGGCAACAGCAAAGTAGGTGAAAGGGGACAGTTGTTGGTGTAAGACATGAAAAAAAAATAATTTATAAATTATCAACGGTTCGTGAGGGAGGGAGGGTGGGAAAGGAAGGGGGGGGAATGAGGAGCTGATACCAAGGACTCAAATAGAAAGACAATGTTTTGAAAATGATGATGGCAACATAAGTACAAATGGCTGTACATATGGACTGTGATAAGAGCTGTAAGATCCTCCAATAAAATTATTTTTTTAAATACCAGAGCTTCATTTATGAGTACTTTAGTGTGTAAAGTGACATCTTTGCTTTTTCACATTTAAAAAAAAATTTTTTTTTGCAGCAGGTTGGAGTGCTTTTCAATCTGAAGGGCTTATCTTCCATCACTATATTTGACAATGTTCTACTACTATTTATAAAGTTTTCACTGGTCTTTTTGTTTGGGGTTTCCCCCTCCCCCATAAGTAGATCACCGAAACACAGGTGACACCTTCTAGGGTGACAGCTGCATGTAAGCTGACAGACAAGTTGTAGAGGCCTATTTATCATTAAGTGTAAATGTTTTGGAGTTGAAAAACAAATTAACATGCTTAAATACAGTAAGTTTTCTTTTTCTACCTTAACAAATAGACTTCCATACTGGTATAGAAGGTCAAGTTAGTATCTATAAGATTCAGATTGCTGAGTTACTCACTGGAACAAAGAATCATAGAGCAAGCCAGCCCCTAACCTACCCTCATCTTACCACCTGGTGTTGTGCAAAAAGTCTCAACCCCACAATCACAATATGACTACGCCATATTTTCTCCTTCTGTATAACGAAGAATGCCAACATAATCTATGATCACTGATGGGCATATAGATCATCTGCTAAGTTTAGGATGGGCTTGAGTGAGCTTTCTTATGAATATGCAACACTTTCATTCATTCAACAAGAGTTCATTGAATGCCTCCCATATTCCAGGATCATGTTAGTTATTGAACTGAACAACAAAATGGGCTCATAGGCTTTTGTACTCACGGAGATTATAGTTTGGTTTGGTAAGATGATAGTGAAATGAAGGAGTCAACATTATACTATTCCTAAATATGCCTTCATTTCTGCCCCACATCATCACCAAACGCAATAGAATAATGAGGACTAATCTAACCTTCAGAAGCCGGGGTGGAATGGTGGTTAAGTGCTTAGCTAAAAGATCCACCAACCACTCTGTGAGAGGAAGATGTGCCCACCTATTTTCATGAGGATTTAGAGCCTTTGAAACACTCCCGGGGCAGTTCTGCTCTGTCTTAATCACATTATTCTGAGTTAGAACCAACTTGACAGTAATGTTTTTGTTTGTTTTTTTTTTTTGTTTTTGGACACAATGAATTGGAATCAACTCGATAATAAATTATTAAATCTAGTCGGGATGGATAATTGTTGTTAGTTGCTATCCAGTGGATTCCAATTCATGCCAATCTCATATGTGTAGAGTTGAACTGGGTCTTACGGTTTTCAAGACTGTGACCTTTGGAAAGCAGATCACCAGGTTTTTCTTCCAGTGTGCCTCTGGGTAGGTTCAAACCTCCAACCCCTTGATTAGTTGTGGAGTGCTTAGTTACTGTGAGCGATATATAGGACTCCATGGGAAGGCAGAAAAGACTTTGAGGGAAATATAGGCACACATATTCAAATTAATTCTACAATCAAATTCCCAAAAGATACCCACACTGAAGCAATCACTACTATTCATGGGAAGGCAGAAAAGACCTTGAGGGAACTCAGGATAGGCACACATATTCAAATTAATTCTAAAAACAAATTCCCAAAGGATATCCACACTGAAGCAATCACTGCTATTCATTTGAATTTTGTATTTAATTTGTGCTATGTTTAGTTTTAATTGTATAAGAACTATAGCAAGTTATGCCTAGAAGTGTTGGGCATATTATACATGTGTTTAGGTATCTGTAAAATATGACAGTGCTTCCAAGCTATGGATAAGGTTCTAAGTAACTTCTTCCTCCAAAGTGGTGCACCAAGTCTTTCTTGTGTTTGAACTGTGGTGCTGGAGAAGAAGACTGGAAGTACGATGGGCTGCTAAAAGGAGAGAGATCTCGCTGTACTGGAAGATGTAAGGCCAGAATGCTCCTTCGAGGCAAGGTGGCAAGGCTTCATCTTACTACTTTGGACATGTGAAGGGTACCTCACCAAAAAATGGAATTTTTTTCAGAGATATGTACTTAAATTAAAAAAAAAAACACCTTATCACCTTAAAGTACCCTCTGTTACACTTAACACATTTGTTAAATTTGTGATTCCATTCTTGGAAACATTTTCCAAACTCGTCTGTTTTGATGGCAGAAAGCACCTCTCTCTCTTTTTTTCACCTCTTCTATCTCATCCATTTGGAGACCTCTCATATCACTCTTCATTATGAGAAACTAAAAGATGTCACACGGAAGGAAGTCATTTGAGTAAAGTGTGTGGAGCAAAAAAGGCATGCGGTTTTTTGACAAAAACTGACACACTGAGATGGCTGTGTGAGCAGGTGCGTTGTCACAGTGACAAAACTAGACACCTGTTTGCCACAACTCAGGCCTTTTTAGTCACACATTATTACTGATAACTTCCTCAATGATCCGTTGTTGATCTTTAAGCACAAGTGCATTCATTTTGTAAACATTTTTGTCCATTTGGGAAGATAATGGACGTCCAGAACAAGGCTTGTCATCAATCAACATTTCACCATTTAAAAGTGAAAAAAATCAATCATACACTTGAGTTTTTCCCCACAGTACTGTTCTTGTAAGTTGTGTTCAACATCGCTATAGTTTCTGTGGCATTTTTCCAAAGCAGGAAACAAAATTTCATAGACGTATACTGTTCTTTTAAATCAGCCATCACAAAAATGAGGTTTGAGGGAAACTCCTTTACAAAAAAAAAAATTCACTGTGACCAGAGACAATCTTACCAGGTAAAACCAAGGGGTGACTAACTCAGAGCTTGAGTTGCTGGATGTTCACCTAGTGGGGAAAATATTCATACTATGAAAACTCTACCCAGGGGAGCTTTTTCTGTTTGGGTTTTTTTTTGGGGGGGGAGGGGGGATGTACCCCCTTGTATTGTCAAGAAAGACCAGTCTGTAGAGAAGGATTTCATGTTTGGTAAAATAGAAGGGTAGGGAAAAAGAAGGATTGACACAGTGGTTGCATCAATGGGCTCAGACTCTGTTAGGCCAGGTTGACTAGAGAAACAAACACAGCAGCACTCATAGGTGCCAGAAAGAGCTTTATATAAAGTAGCAATCACGCGTCAAGAAAACATCCCAGTCCAGTCCAACTCAAGTCCATAAGTCTGACACTAATTCTTAAGTCCCCCATCAGACTCACATAGCCCCAAGAAATGACACAGAATGTAGGAAGATCACAGGTTGATGAATGCAAGTTTATGTGGATCGAATGCTTATTAGGTCTCAGCGTGGCCTGCCAGCAGGAAGATGAAGGTGTTGTGGGGAGGTGGGGGTTGGAGGTGGGGGAAAGGGAATGGAGTTCCCATGTCCACAAGGAGTCACTATCAAACTGTGACCTGACAGGTTAAACTTCATCCCTGCACTCGTATTTAGCTTCAAGTTGACATGAAATTATTGTATGACCACCCAAGCATAGGCACAATTGTGAGGACTACGCCGGGCCGTACAGTGTTTCAGAGCTGACTTGATGGCACTGAACAAGAACAGTAAAATACTTTAATTAAAGTCAACACTGAGTATCAGCCTGTTTTTCTTTTTTAAAAAACTTTCTATTGCGATTTGGTAGAAAGTTTACCTTGCAAATTAATTTTTCATTGAACAACACACACGTTTTGTTTCATGGTGTCAATTGCACTCCCACAATATAATCTCTCTCATCCCTTTTCTTCCCGTGTTACCTTATCTTCTTTTCTCTCCTTTCCTGCCTTTTGAACTGTATCTCTGGGTAAATACCGCCCTTAGCATCTCTAACAGCTGATGGCATTTCTAATCCAGAAACCAAGTTCACTGTGTTAGCGGCGATGCTGATCAGAGCAACCCTCTGTGGATTTCCCAGACCGTGAGTGTTTATGGAAGTAGAAAACTTGGTCTGGCTCCCACCAAGCTGCTCAGAGTTTCACACTGCTGATCATGCACATCACAGGAGCACATGTAACCACGTCACCACCAGTGCTCTTAGGCTTGTCTATTATTTCGCTGAAAGGTTAGTCACCGGGGAGAATTGAGTTTCAGGTTTGAAGGGGAACTAAGGGCTGTAGTCTCAGGGGTTACACCAGTCATTGTCAGACTAGTAAGTCTGGTCTTTCTTAGGATTTTGGATTTCGTTTTACATTTCCTCCCATTCTACCCATGGCCTTCTTTTGTGATCCGTTTCAGAACAGTTGGTAGTGGTAATCAGACATCATCTAATTCTTCAGGTTTGTGGAGCTTGGAGTTCAGGTGGTCCACTGAGCATTTGGACTAATAGATTCAGTGAATCTTATTTTTCTATTTTAAAGGGAATGCCAAACTTATTTAGGAGAGTCAAACTAATATTGGGGGGGGGAACCTCAAATAAATGGGAACCAAGGCATTCGGTGTTGATTCCTAGAGAACGTTGGTGGGGGGTGGGGGGTGGGGGAGGTGGGCAGCCACCTGTATCCTGGCTTGTCCTTTGAAAATATGGTCTGCAAGGTGTTACAACAGAATGTTTTAGATATTTTGAACAAAGGTGTGATAGGTAGGTTTGTTGTGACAACATGGCCAATGAACACCTGTGAGATCAATTGAAGGGTGGAGATATACATGGCTCTGTTTCTCTTGCTCTTAGATCTTTGGACCAGGCGGCTGCCTTGTTTGTCCTGTGCCTCAATTTGCAAGCTATACTACCCGTGGGACACCTACTCCCTGGACTGTGTCACTGTGAGTTGAGCTTCCTTCAAGCTGTTTCACCACGTTCCTAGAATATACATCTCTTGAGCTGGGGACTGTCGGACCCTGTCTTCAGGGTGACTGTTGGTGACCTGCTTTGCTGTTTGCTGCTTGTGGCTGGATAGCCTGAGTTGCTCTCCAGAGGGCTACTCGGTGGCCCTTAGCTGTCTCACACAAGTGAGTTGCACTAAATCCTTTGTACTGTTTTGCAGAGTAGTTAACTGTTTATTTCTTATGTTAGAAATCTATCTCTCTCTACGAAATGATTAGTGTTCTGGTTTTGTTTCTCTAGAGAACCCTGACACAAAAGGAGAGGGTTTTTAAATTCCTGTGTTACTATGAAGACCACAGATATTATTCACAGGTTTATTTTGGTAAAGAAAATGGGCAAAAAACCAAGGGCCAGATACAGGCTGTGACAACAAAAAACAGTGAAGGTAAAAATCAAGTGGCAAAAATACCAGGTCAACTCTACCTGGTAGGAAATGGTGCTGGGTGCCTACTACAACAGTCACTAGACAAATACTTGGAATTGCCAGAGATGACCAAGAAAACATCAGTTATGAAATGGTTTTCTTTTTTAATTCTATTATGGAAATTTTCTAGTATGCCCCAAAGTACAGGGAATAGCAGTAAGAAGTTCCAGGCAGCTTTAACAGTCATATGACCAATCTTATTTTTTTTTTGGGGGGGGGGGGGCATCACTGCTCTCCGGTGGTGGGAGTAGGAGGCCCAGCCCCACTGCTGGAATCGAACCTCCGACCCAGTGGGCCGCAGTCCCGCGCACAACCACGACGCCACCGGGGCTCAGCCCAACCAATCTTATTTTCTTTCTATGTCCTATTCCCTTTTATTCTAAAACAGCTTCCAAGTGTCGGACCCTAAGAAAATGCCAGCGCACCTCTCTAAAAGGTGGGCTTCCTTGATTTGTTTTGTTTTGTTGCGCCTTCACCTTGGCCTGCTCCCAAGACTCCCTTTCAAACGTTAACCCCCTGGACAGGCCTGAGAAGGCCTTGGCTCCTCCTCGCCCCGCCCCTCGCTCCGGAAGTTCCCGCCCCGCGCGCTCCCGTCGACCCGCGTAGGCTCGGCGGAGGGAGAGGCGCCCCTCCCGGAGGAGGCCGAGCCCCGGCTCGGGAGCGTGCACGCAGTGCGTGCGTCCCGAGCGCGCTCCAGAGTCTCCGCTCACGCCTTTGGGGAGAGAGGAACTGGTGGGCCCGCCATGTTCTCCGCGGTATTCCGGGCGGGGGCTGCGGGCCTGGCCGCCCAGTGGGTAAGGGAGACCGCCGTGGGCTCGTGCTCCGCCGCCGCCCTCCTCGCCGCCGCCGTGGGCTTCCTTCCCTTGGTTCCGGGGCCGGGGGAGTTCTGTGCCCGGCACGGGCCTGGCCGGGGACGGCAAGGGCACGGTGGCCTTCGCCCGCGTCCCCGTGATTGACGCCGCTGCCCCACGGCGAGTGGGGAGCGCCGGAGGAGGGTCGCCTCCGGGCCCGGTGGCCGGTGTCTGGCGGCCCCCACAAGACCGGGGGGGGGGCGGGGGGGTGACTGAACCGAAGGGAGAGGAGCCGCGGTTGCTCTGGGTCTCTACGACTCCTCATTTTAGGTCCCGAAAAGTGAGTCTCCGAGGCGAAAACGTTCGTTCAAATTAATTTTAAAAAAACATCTCCCTAGCCCGATGAAAACATTTTACAGGGCTGTGCTCGGCTCCGGGCCGCCGACGGTAAGGTCGGTGGTTCAAACCCATCAGCCTCGAAAAACCTACTCCGTAGGCTCGACGGTCGGTGTGTTTTTTTATAGCCTTAATTTTTTATTTTCTGTGCTTGTTTCGGCATTATGTATACAGAAAGTTTTATTTAAGAGGTGAAATAGAGTCAGTGGATAGTGGATAGAATTTGGGCCCCGGTTTGTGTTTGGGTCACCACCTTTTTTTCTAGGCATTGTAAAATGGAAATATTCCAACTTGTCGTTTGTTCATTATTTGAGGGCTGCTAGAGTGCAGGGAACAGTGGAAGTAATATTTGTTGACTTTTTTTATGTGCCCAGCACTGTGAAATATTTATATTCAATATCTGGATATGATACTGGTATTGGTATGATATTGGTATTTCCATGGTATTGGTTCTATATCCTCCATAGTATAGATGAGGGATCTTGGATTGGTAATCTCATGCAAGAGTGTAAATGTGACATGATGGTAAAAATTGTTAGAGATATGAGTGGAAAAACCAAACAAAACTCATGGTGACTTCATGTTTCGTTTGTTTGTTTGTTTGTTTGTTTTTTGGGGGGGGGCATCACTGCCCTCAGGTGGTGGGAGTAGGAGGCCCAGCCTTTGCTCCGAGGAGCTGGAATCGAACCTCCATCCCAGTGGGCTGCAGTCCCGCGCACAACCACTACGCCACCAGGGCTCAGTGACTTCATGTTTTGTAAAAGTAGAACTATGTGTTCCATAGGGATTTTTATACTGTGATCTTTCAGAAGCAAATTGTCAGGTCTTTCCTCCAAGGTACTTCTGAGCAGTGTTGAATCTCCAATCTTTTGGTTGGTAGCTGGACCCTAGTGGCATACCTTGGACTACTCATTGTAGGTCAGCAGTTCCAACACACTAACCCAGCCGCATGAACAAAAGTGAAGCTTTCTAGTTGGAAACCCAGAAGGCCCTTCTATTCTATCCTCTAGGGTCACTAGCCATGAGTCAGAATCCACTCAATGGCATCCACTCAATTTGTTTTGTTTAACTGGACACTCCAAAGATAGGATTCCAATGTGGTTTGAAGATGGGACAAGATTTTTTTTTTCTGGAGGTGGTGGTACTAACATTTCTAGAGGTCATACTACATTTTAATATTGGATGAATTGGAGAGGACAAGGGAAAGTTTGGTTAGTGTGAGAAACTTCAAGCCATGTTGGTAGACTCCACTTGCAGGGCAATGAATTATTTGATGTGGTTCTCAACCTTCCTAATGCTGCAACCCTTTTATACAGATCCTCATGTTGTGGTGGTGACCCCCAAACCATAAAATTATTTTCGTTGCTCCGTCATAATTATCATTTTGCTACTGTTATGAATCTGGCAACCCCTGTGAAAGGGTCGTTAGACCACCCCCCCAAAGGAGTCACAACCCACATGTTGAGAACCACTGCTCTAGGCAGTCTCTTAACTCCCACCAAACGATCTTTTCCTGCATGAGTCTGGTAAGAAGGTGAGAGAAGATTCTTCTACAGGTGGGTTCACCTGTAAATGAGGAATTGCAAACAAAATTCCCTGGTGTACCATCCTGCTCTGTATAAAATGAGCCCTCTGAGAATTTAGGAGGGCATCTCATTACTAGCAAGGAATGGAAGATGCCCTGACCCCAGGTTCCTTGTGCATGGAACCTCCTGTATCTAGATGACAGCCATAACATCAGAGGAGCAAGAGTGGAACCTGGAGCCAGAGTATGGGACGGAGTATTGGGATTGGGCATCCCAGTCCATAGACCAAGTTAAGATGAGTGCTGATTTGCAGAGTGGAGTGTCTGGGGCACTTAACTGGGGAAATTGGACTTACAGAGTGCAGCCAAGTACCTGCTGTTAGCCTGAGGCTTACTGGAGTGGTGGGCCCCTGGGGACTTAATTCAGAGCTGGCTTTGCTGACCCAAGCAGCTTTGAACTGTATGCCTTTGGGTTGAGGTTTACAGCAGAGTGTTATGCTCTTAGGGGCATTTATTAGCAGACTTAAAACTCTGTAACATGTCTTAGTAAATAAACACCTTAAACTCACTGGCATTTTAATTTGTTAACTTAATAAACCCTCTAATCATAAATTGTGTCTGAGTTTCTGGATAGCCATTGCAATGGATATTGCTACCCAAAGAACTAAAATAAGAACATTATTTAAGATAGTGTACTACTGTTAAAGTGTATGTGAGATGAAATAGAGGAGTAGAGAGAGGCCAGGTATTGGAGCTTCTAACATGCTATGCTGAAGAATTTTACTTTTATTTGAGAGCCAGTGAAGAGTTTTAAATAGCAAGGGGACAGGTCAGGTTTCTGTTGTAGATGAGGCAAAATGGGATGGGCTTGATTGGAGTCGAGGTTTACGAGACCAGATCTGTAGGTGAGAGATGATGAAACAAAGTCAGACTTTGTTTATTAGTAGAAAGGATGAAAGCAAGATAAATACATTCTTGTTTTGTAAATGCTGATGAATGAATTCTCTCTCATAGTGACCCTATGACAACAGAAGGAGACATTGCTTGATCCTGTGGCATCCTCACAATAGTTAAGTTTGGGCCTTTTATGGCAGCTAAGGTGTCAGCCCATCTCATTGAGGGTTTTTTTTTTCCTTTTTCACTGACTCAACCAAAAAATGTTTCTCTCCAGTGAATGATCTCTCCTGATGACATCTCCAAAGTATAGGAAACAAAAGCTTTTCCACCCCCTTGCCTCTAAGGAACATTCTGGCTATACTTTTTACAAGACAGATTTTTACTATCTTTTGTCAGCCCCTGGTATATTTAGTATTCGTGAATATTCATAAGTATAAATTAAAAAGCAGTTTTAATAGTGAAAAAGTAACATTAGGTAGTGAAAATGTTTAATTAAGTTTCATGTTAGGTTTTGCAATTTACTTTTTGTCCTTTCTAATAAACACTACCTTATATCCTTACACATGCAGGCAGTAAGTGTACAATTTGTTGAATTGATGAATAAGTTAATTTTTTTATTTCACAAGTAATACATCCTAGGGAAAAAAAAGAGTATAGACCGTCCCCAGTTACAAATAAAGTCTTATTATTAAATTGAATTTGTACATAAGTTGGAACAGTTAGATATTGTGTTAAGGTAGGGGTTCTCTAGAGAAACAAAAACCAGGACAGGTATAGGATAGGTTTATATAGCGAGAAGGAATCTAATGGGTATTAGTCCACACAGCAGTACAGAGGGCTCAGTTGAACTCACTTTTATAGAGTTATTGAGAAAAACAGTTAATGCTTTGCTGCTCACTGGGGCTTGAGGTCCAAAGACAAGGAAGTAGATCTTGGAGTCTGAAGTCTTGGAGTCTGAAGTCTTGGAGTCTGAAGTCTTGGAGTCTGAAGTCTTGGAGTCTGAAGTCTTGGAGTCTGCCCTCAGGCAGGACAGGCACAATCTGCCCACTGCAGCAGACAGCTGGCTGGGCATCAAAGTCGAGCTTAGTGAAGCAGGCCCTGAGGAGGTCTCCATGGGGCTTTCAAGATGTATGCACAGCAAACAATACACACATCAGCTGCTTGGCAAAGCAGGTCTTGGAACCTCAGCAGGGCACTGCAAGGTGACACAATCCTCAGCATAACACACTGTTGAAGGAAAGGACCAGCTCAGGCGGCAGAGCCCTGGTCTGATCACTAGAGAGAAAGAAAAGGGTGTGGGCCTTGGAAAGCCATTTATATTTTCACCTTCTAATCTTGCTGTGACCTCATTAAACTCTGCCCACATGTTCCCATGGAGCCCTAGTTGCCCAGTAAACCTCACTGTCACAGGTACGATTTATATCTAACACCAGTCAAATGTTTGTCCTAGTACATAGTATAACATATTATACTTTGGTACATAATGTACCATAATATCCCTTAGTACATAATAAACCTTTCGTGGAGGAAGTACAGGCAGACTGCTTCTTAGAGGCAAGGATGGGGAGACTCATATATACCATGTCAGGAACGACCAGTCCCTGGAGAAGGAGCTCATGCTTGATAAAGTAGAGGGACATCATTTACGAGGAAGGTCTTTGACAAGATGGATTGACACCGTGGTTCTAACAATAAGGTCAAACATAAGAACAATTGTGTCTAGATGATGCCGGACCTCGCAGTGTTTCATTCTATTGTACATAGTTGCTAGGAATTGGAACTGACTGATGGCACATGGCAACATATGTATAAGAAAACATTAAAGAAAGACCTCCAGATACACTAAGACATCAATAGCATATCTAGTAGTATTTTGATGTGCACCTCAAAATAGTCTCCACTGTTAGCAGAAACCACTGTCTGTACCTGAATTTTTAATTTAATAAGCTTACAGGGATGTTGGGTCATAATTAAAGGCTTACATATGTTGTATGTTTACAATCTGGAGGACAGCCTGTATTGTGAGCAGCCAATAGTAAAATAAAAAATCACCCATAACCTCATAATTCTGGAAATTACCACTGTTGATGTATTAATGTCTACAAGTAGAGACTTTACTATGAAGATTTAAACAAAGAAGAATGATACAGTTCATGCTGTATGCCTGATTTTCATGCCTGCTTTTTTCCCATAACAAGAAGGACTTTAAAAAGTTCATGGGAAAATTCCATTATCTTCTAACTCCAAATTCCCACAAACTTCTTTGAAGCCTTCCAATACAGTTTTACCTGTCAGTAAATATTACTATTGTTTTTTTATGTTGAATGACATTCAATTGTATGGGACCCTTCAACTTGATCTTCTAGCCTTTAATCTAGTAAAGATCAGGAAAATTATGAATAAAGAGGTCAGGCTAAGAAAGTCTCAGATTTCTTACTAGAGAAAATTTTAAAAGCCAATTACATTTACTGTTATACTTTCTTGTTTGTTAGCTACCTGTTAATTTCTTCAACTACAGGCTTTTCAGTTTATTATTGCTTTAAAAATTATAATTTAGTAGTGTCTGGAAGTAAATGACATTATATGCAATTTCTTTTTGATAAAAAAACAACTGTTTTAGATTAAGCTGCAGAATTGTATAATTATGACTGAGCCCCGGGGACGTAGTAGTTGAGTACGGGACTGCGACCCACTGGTTTAGCGGTTCAAATCCAGCAGCAGCAAGGCTAGGTAGCTCCCATGACCACCAGAAGGCAGTGATGCCAAAAAAAAAAAAAAAAAAAAGTTTTATGATGGTTGGTGAAAACAGTTCTATTTTTACCAGGGCAGTAAAATACACATCATAAGGATAAGTTTCTTGTTTTGTTTTGTGGGCATCACTGCCTCTGGTGTTTGTGGCACTACACAGCCGCCACTAGATTTGAACCGCCAAGCCTGCGGGCTGCAGTTCCCGCACTCAACCACTAACGCCACCGGGGCTCAGCCGGGATAAGTTTCTATATTGTAGTCCTAAGCTATGATTTGCAACCCAGAGTAGTGATCTGTTTACAATATTCAACCCTGGATTAATGGACTTATTAGTAAAAAAAAAAAAAAAAAGTAAATTTAACCGCTAGCCTAATGGACTATTTTGTAAGTACTTGGATACTTACAAATGGTCAATAAGTTGTTGAAAAAAGAACATATTTTATCTTTGTTAAATGTGTAATGCATGTGGATTACTGCACACAGTTTTTAGTCCCCTTTACTTCAAGAATGCCATTAGCAAAATGTTCAGAAAATTTTAATTACAGTTGATCAGAGAGAGGATGTGAAGTAATAAATTACAAAGAGGAACAAAAAGACAATTCAGTTGCAAAATACAATCTCCTAGCAGATTGGCTAAACTATATCAGATGACATTGTGGGAGGTGGATTCATCATTGCATAACTTAAACTACTTGAGAATCATGGCCCAGCCAAGTTGACACATAATTTATGTGTCCACATTTCAATCCATGACAATATTTTATATATTAGTGTTCAGGACTAGAAAATAAAGCAATTTAAAGTATCACAACCTTCATAATTTTTTTTATGGTTCTCAAGTGAAACAGAATAGTTTGTTCTTAAATTTTATTTGGGGGGGCTGAGCCCTGGTGGTGCAAGTGGTTGAGTGCGGAACTGCAGCCCACAGGCTTGGCGGTTCAAATCCAGTGGCGGCTGGGTAGCGCCCACAACCACCAGAGGCAGTGATGCCCACACACACACACACACACACACAAAATTTTTTTTTATTTGGGATCATGATAGTTGGTTGGGAGTGGGGGGAGCACTTAAGAACTAGAGGAAAGTTGCAAGTTTCATTGTTGCTACACTGTCCCCTGTCTGGCGTCTTCTCCCCACGACCCTTCTGTAAGGGGAAGCTGAACATAAAAAACAAAACATCTCACTGCCATTGAGCCAATTTTTGACTCTTGTGATTCAGCGAGACCCTATTGGACAGAGTCGAACGGCCCCTAGGGGTTTCTGCTACTCGAATAGGGTGGAAGGCTTTTCTTTCTCTTGTGGACTGCATACCTCGTGGATAACAGCCCAATGTGTAACCACTACGTCTACAAATCTTCTTTAATGCCACCTGATAGACAAGATAAAAAAAATGTTTGGATCTCCTTTGCCGTACAATACTCTTGAAATAGAGTTGGGCCAGAGTATAAAGTATTAGACCATATATGCCTTACAATCTTTTACTTCTGTAAATTGATTCTATTGTTTTTAATATGGCATTGGCAAATATTTCTTTAATGAAAATATTCTTAAGACCCATGTTTTACCAAATCTAAACATTTTCATTTTAGGGAAGACATATAAAGAATTTCCACAAGACAGCTGTGCAAAATGGAGCTGGAGGAGCCTTATTTGTAGTAAGTAAAAATACTTTAATTTCTTTATAATTAAAAGACTTGGTAATTTGGCACTATTTCTTTGTTGTTGTTGTTGTTGTTGGGCATCACTGCTCTCCGGTGGTGGGAGTAGGAGGTCCAGCCCCACTGCTGGAATTGAACCTCCGTCCCAGTGGGCCGCAGTCCCGCGCACAACCACTACGCCACCGGGGCTCAGCCCAGACTTGGTAATTTGGGTAAACCCATTATCATTAAATTTTCTTACACACCTGTATCTGGTTTATACTGGCCTTGATAGGTGTTTAAATAAAACTAATTAAATTTTTTTCAAAAAATGTGTGGTTTCAGTTTAACCTGGTAGGTATAAATGGAAAATAAATGGAAATGGAAATAAAAATTAGAATACTTTTTGATGAAATTGCTGTGAATTCTGAACTTATTTCTAGCCAAAACTTTGGATCCTTAAAAATTATTCATATTGGGTCACTGAATATTCTAAAGCTAGAGTTAAAGGGGACCTTAAAATGCCACTAATATAAAGTTTGTAGATTATAAGAATGTAATGAAAAAAAAAAGAATGTAATGAAAGCATAAATAATTGGTATTATCATTTTTTATTACTGGTATTAATTATGTAGGGAGTTGGCTTCTCAGCTCAAATGGATAAGTCTCAAAAAATTACATTGTAAATAGTGCTTTTGATTTTTTTGTCCTATTTATATTCAGGGGGAATCAGATAATACATCCACTTTCTTTGATATGATGTGGTTTCAGAGATTCACCTAGTCTATTTTACAGGCAATTTAATGATTTGTGTATTTAAGGTCAGGGGTATAATTTTGTAAACTGAGTTTTTTCCAGCCTGAATCTTAAAAAAAAAAAAATTGTTGGGGTTCATTCAATGGAGTAGTTGTATGCTCTATGCTTTATCATTTTTGTCTAAAAAACAGCACATTGGCTACATATTTGAGATCATTTTCCAAAGTTACTGTCTTTCCTTCTTTTGGTTTATGAAAAAGCAGACTGTTGAGATGCACGCGCATAAAGCATTGACAGATGTTCTAGTTTCAGTGTTGATCTGTAGTCAGCAAACATATAAAGCATTCATGTTCTAATCTCAGTGTTAATCTCATTGTTTTCCCATGTTAACATGCAATTTGTTTTGAGGTTTTCAAGATGGTCTGCTTTGCTCTTTTTAGGAGAAGAAATAAAGCTTCATGTGTTGTCTAGTTAATGATCGTGAAAAGATTGTGGGGAAGTGGTGGTGCTTTTTGTACTTTCCCTATTTTGCATTTTTCCTAAAGTGGTGGGTCTTGGACTTTTTGAGCCTTAGATAACCTTTGACAACCTGATACATTCTTTAAAAAAAATATGTATGTTCTCACCAAAATTGTGTCTTAATTTTTAGAAGACATGCAAAGTGCTTGTATAATTATATGAGAAAATCCTATTCTCTAATGAAGATAAATTATTTATATATATATATATATATATATATATATGGTCTTGTGTTTTAGGTCTTTAAACTACTAGTCTCAGCTTTTAAATCTGCTAAAATTAATTTGGTCTTCTACTTCCATCAGTCAGTAAATGTGTATTTAGTCATTAGTTTAACAGGTCTGATAAATTGATATGTTTCATGTTGAAATTAAAGTGAAGCGAGTAACAGGCAAAATTATAGCAATTTACAAAGTTATTCATATGTTGAAGGATTTTTTCCCTTTGTGTAGCACAGAGATACTCCTGAGAATAACCCAGATACTCCATTTGATTTCACACCAGAAAACTATAAGGTATGATTTAAATTAGCATTATAATTAATCTATAAATTTTTTAGTATCTTGCAGATATATAAAACAGATTTATTTTTGTCATACAGAGAATAGAGGGAATTGTAAAAAACTATCCAGAAGGCCATAAAGCAGCAGCTGTGCTTCCAGTCCTGGATTTAGCTCAGAGACAGAATGGATGGCTGCCCATCTCTGCTATGAACAAGGTATCAAATTTTTGCATTAGCTTAAAAAAAGGAGAGATGTAACATGGTGATTTCTTTATGTATAAATCTGGTGAATCCTTAGTATCAGAATATAAGTATTTGAAACCCTTTAATAATTTGTTTCTTCATAGAAGAATTACATTTATGTGGGGTTTTTTTGTTTTTGTTTCTGCGGCATCACTGCCCTGGTGGGAGTAGTAAGCCCAGCCTTGCTCCTGGAGAGCTGCTGCTGGATTTGAACTGCCAACTCTGTGGGCCGCAGTCCCGCACACAACCACTACGCTACCAGGGCTCAGCCATACATTTATGTTTTTGCCATTGCCCTTAGCAATATAGAGAACTGAAAAGGCAGAACTTTTTATCTTTACAGAAATAGTACAGACAGTCATATTACTGTGAAAGAAGATTTTTTTTTTTTTATTTCTCTTTAAAGATAAATGGCTATAGTATGGGTAAAAAAAGTCGCAAATGGGCTGAGAGCCCCGGTGGGGTAGTGGTTGTGCGCGGGACTGCGGCCCACTGAGACGGAGGTTCAATTCCAGCAGTGGGGCTGGGCCTCCTACTCCCACCACCGGAGAGCAGTGATGCAAAAAAAAAAAAAAAAGAAGTCGCAAATGTGTATAATTTGGTATAAAGATACTCTGAAAATTAATGCTATCTGTAAACACAAGAATTCAACACCCCCCCACCCCCCAAATCTGTTCAAGTTAGTGGGAGATATAAACATGCGAAGCTTAAGTTAAATGCTGACAAAGCCCGACTGAAGCGGGTTATTCATTGGGCTACTCACCACAAGGTCAGCAGTTCAAAACCACCAGCCGATCCATGGGAGAAAGTTTGGGTTGATTGTTGATTGGGAAAGCTTTTTTTACTTTTTCTTTGAGCTTGTGTTTAAGGTGATATTAATACTTAACAGGCAGGATTGCTATCAGGAGTAAATTAGTTCAGGTATTTTTTGTTTGTAGTGTATTTTAGTTTACGGTGCATATCTGACCAGCGTAAGCACTTGTAACTTATGCTTATCATGGGAATAGGCTTCAGTTGTTTACTATTAATACATCAACTACTTTATTAAAATGTATTGGAATTTTATCTTTTTAAGCATTTAAATATATATATATATATATATATATAATACCTATTGTGAGTATATTATACACTGATTTCTTGGGAAACTTTTAAATTCAATTTTTAAATCCACAGTTTAAAATCAGCCTACTATAAGTGACTCATTTTATATTAAATTTAAGTCATATATATATATATTTTTTGGCATTTATATTTTAAGACGCACTTTTTTCTAATAATGTTTTTAACTATTCACATTTAAAGTTTATTCACATTGTACTACACTAGTGAAACATGTCAGAGTCAGAATATAATAGAACTGCTTTGTTTTTCTAAGTCTTGCAAGTTTTCCACCTTTAACAGGGGCAATCTTACCATGTTTGTATTGCATATTTTATTGGGAAATGTTAAAGTTTCTTCTCTGCAGGCTTACCCAGGATTTACCTGTTGCAGGTTTTACTATATCACAGTGTATATTTAGGAAATACCATATATTTGATTCTTATCAGAGCCATACAACTCATAAGCCTGCATGATATAATGGAAAATATATTTGATTTAGAACTAAAAGATATCATTCTAGTACTAGCCATGCTAGTACAATCATTTTGAGCCTGGGGCTTTTAAAATATTTTGGACTTAGTCAAAATACAAAGTGATCAAAAAAAAAGAAAAAACAAACAAAAAATACAAAGTGATGGTTTAGACTTAGGTAGATCTCTCCCAATTTATAAATTATGATTTGTAAGTCATGGAGTTGAGACTGAATCTAAGTCTTCTGACTTTCAACTTAGTATATATTTTTTATCCCTTTCTAAACTTTATTTAGTCATAATTAAAGGCTAGATCATAGGTTCCCAAATTTATTTGTCCTACTGTGCTCCTTTTTCAGAAAAAAAATTACTTGATCATAGCTGGTAATTAAAAACTTTTGTACCATAGTTTGTAATCCATGACAAAGTGTAGGTATCTGCTTTTGTAGCCCGATTCATTCCTTTGAGCACCCCCCCCCCACACACACACACACACACACATACAAACACGTGCTTTGAGAAACAGTAGGCTCGATACATTATTGACATCATTCTTGGAGAATAGACATGTCTCCACTTTTTTCCTTTAATGAAAACTCCATGTACAATTTCCAATTTAGTTTATTAAAACTATCTCTTACACAGTACCCTATACTAAGTTGAGTCCTTGGGTAGGCACTTGTGTTTAATTATTGACCAAAAAGTTTGTGGTTTGAACCCATCACATTTCTGAAAGGCCACGGCTTTGAAAACCCAATGCACACATGGAGTTACCATGAGTCTGAATCGACATGATGGAAACTGGAAGGTACTCAGTAAGGTGAGATAGGTGATTATTTTGTCAATAAATGGCATGTTTCTTGAGTTTTCTGATTTGCATTTTTTAAAACAGTTTAGTAGCATTTTATCCACATTTCAATAATTGAATACAAAAATTCTTTATAAAGAGTTGTACAATTTTCACCTCATTCAATTCTTGAACATTTTCTTCTTTCCTGTACTCGTTATTCATGTAATTATATTTTTCTAATTGTGGCAAAAATATTCTCCAATCCACAACTACTACTTGTATAATTAATTCAGTACGCTTGAGTATACTCTTCCTTTCCAAAATGTTTTACCACCATTGACATAGACTTATGCCCCCTAAACAATAACTCTTTCCCCCTCAACCATGGTAACTATTGGTCAGGTTTGGTTTATTTTTTGTTAAAATATCCACATAACATACACTTCCATGGTAAAATCCCTTCTGGGATGCGCTGTGTCTACAGCATCACAATGAGCTTCAGTGCTCCTTCCCGCTCCCTCATTCATTGTTTGCTCCTCAAACCCCCTCACACACGCCCCGCCCCACCCGATACCATTTCATCAGTTATTATCTCTCTGCGTCTACTCCTTCTGTGCTTCACAGACGGGAGACAACGAAACCAAAACAATGAAAAACAAAAGTAAAGTGGGAAGAAGAAAACAATACGATAAAGATAAAAATACAAAGCATAAGAAAGAAAAAACTACCATCAATATTTACAAAGTCAGAGAAGACATTTTTGTCAGAGAACAAGTAAGAAATACTTGAGTCTAGAACAAATTAAGGTTGTGCCCAAGAGGAAGCCCCATTGACCAAGGATCAAATTATACTACGTGCAATCCACTCTAATCAAGTTTTCAATAGTCTCTAATAGGGAAGCTGTAGGAATCCCTTGCCTGTGGCTAGAATGGATCTGCCAGGGGGTTAATATGATTAGCTAGCTACTCTGTAGATGGATTTTGGCTCCCCTCTATCCTCCATAAACTTCTACAAATTAACTGCTCAAAATTTAAGCTCTGATATTTTTCCCTTAGTCGTTTTTGGATTTTGTTATTCTCATCTTTGGATCACAAATATGATTGCTTCTTCAATGTGGACTTAGTTGATTTCTCATTTACATGACTACTTATTTGCATACAAGGCTTTAAGACCCCAAATAATGGTCCAATTGCTAGCCGGGCACCATCTGCTTTCTTCACCACACTTTGTTGTAGCACCCTTGTCTTCAGTGATCATTCATAAAGGTGAGTATGGAGCAGAGGCATGTTATCAGAACTAACTGTTCTTTAATTAGGGCTAGCGTTTAAGTGGGAGCCCAGAGTCCATCAGCTTGTCTCTGAGTTATGAATGACTCTGGTTTATTTTGGCAGTCATATTATGACAAAAACTCACAAGACCACAACCATCAAAAACAAAAAAGAAACCAAGACATTGTCAATTGTCCCCCTTCATTTTTTTTTTAATGTAATAGCTTTCTAAATAATGACTTAGGTATATGTTCTTAATTTTAGGTATCTTTTTGTTTTTAATTCACAATTCTATACAATAGGGCTTCCAAAAGTTTGTGGGCAAATGGAATGAAAAGATAATGATAATTTCCCATGAACTTTTTGAAGTCCCTTAAAGCAAATCCATTGGCAGCCTTGCTGAGTAAGCCTAGCAGAGAAAACTAAAATTAGTAAGAAAATAAGATTACGTTTCAAAAAGTATTTTCCTGGGCTATAGAATTGGATGTGTAGAGGAAGGAATCAGCATACAGAGAATCAAGAGAAACAGAAACCATGGGGAAGGGAGACAGTGGTTGGTATAAGATATGAAAATAATAATTTATCAAGGGGTCACAAGGATGAGGGATGGGGGAAAGAGGACCTGATAATAAGCGCTCAATAGAAAATAAATGTTTAGAAGAGAATGATGGGAACATGTACAAATAAGCTTGATAAAATTGATGTGTGGGTGATTATAAGAGCTGTAAGAGCCCCCAGTAAAATGATCTTTTAATAAGAAAGAAATAGTTACAGGAGTAATGATTGTCTGAGGTACAAAAATGGAGTGGGGGTGGGGGAGGGACTGATGGCAATGATACTGATGTTAGATTGCTTACGAAGGTACAGCCAGGATCATAGTCATGATTGACTATGTATTGGTATCAGGAAACCAGCCTGGCTCTCCATAACAGGCTTGCCCTGAGTAAGAAAGCTATGCCAAGTTAGCAATTTTCTGGTCCTTTATTGTGCCAAAACAATTACTTTCTTTAGATGCCTAGATGTAAAGTATTAGACTTTTGTAAAGAATTTTGCGTTATAAAACAGGAGCAGTGTTTTGATTGTACTCGAGTGTTTGTGCATGGACCCACATAAGTGTATAGTAGTCGGAGCCCTGGTGGTGTAGTGATTAGGAATGGGGCTGTCATCTAAGAGATGGGCAGTTCTGCCAGCCAGTCTGCAGCAGGAGGCGGGGCTTTCTCCTCTCAGAAACAGTTACAATCTTGGAAACTCAGGATGATAGTTCTACCCTGCCCTATTAGGTTGCTATGACTCGGCATTGAGTTTGGTATTTGGGTTTGGTCTGGTCCATAAATAGATTGATAAAGTTTTACGTTTACATAGTTCAGTATAGATAGGTGTGTAAACAAATATGGACATGTACAGCATGCTACCAGAACTATCAAGGCTTTGTTAAAAAAAATTGATGAGTTTAAGAACAAATCATTTCATGTATTGGGGTTCAAACATTAATTACCATTTAGAAAGTTTACATTATGAAATACAAAAATAAAAGAAGTGATCCCAGTTTCTTAAAGTGTAAGAAAAGCATATCCTTTGGGAGAGGTAAAATTGGGTTCTGTGTTAAATGTGAGCTGTCTTTCAAAAATGTAAATCTTATATCACAGTTACATGATATTTTGTTTCTAAGAACTTTCGTTTTTACCAAAATGAGACAATATTAAAACTATATTCTCAAAACATTAACTAAATCTCAATAAACATTTTAACTTAAAATTTTCTTTGTAAAAATTTTTAAATTTAGGGCTGAGCCCGGTGGCGTAGTGGTTGTGCGCAGGACTGCGGCCCACTGGGACGGAGGTTCAATTCCAGCAGTGGGGCTGGGCCTCTTACTCCCACCGCAGGAGAGCAGTGATGCCTACAAAAAAAAATTTTTTTTTAATTTATTATTATTTTCTTAATATTTCAGGTTGCAGAAGTTTTACAAGTACCCCCAATGAGAGTATATGAAGTAGCAACTTTTTACACAATGTATAATCGAAAACCTGTTGGAAAGTACCACATTCAAGTCTGCACTACTACACCTTGCATGCTTCGAGATTCTGACAGCATACTAGAGGCCATTCAAAGAAAGCTTGGTATGGGATACATTATATTGGTAACTCTTGTGAAAAACAAAATTGTCTTTCTAGAGTTGACATTTTTACCTAAAATTTTCAGCAATTACTTTTTTTATCACATCTGTACGTTAACTTTTATAGTACTTATTCTTCCTGGTTTTTCAGCCTCTGAACTGAGTTTACCAATTATTAAGTTTGTTTGAAAACTTTTTTCCACCCAATCATTAGACATACTTGAAAAACTTCCAGGAGTTTAAATTTTTTGTTTTGAAAAATAAATTCTTGTATAGTAGCAAAAAGTACATAATAAAAATGTGACTTTTTGTTCTGTGCATTCTCCCAAAAATCTATGGAATAAATAATAAAGGTATGTACTAAGAATGTTTCAGTAATGGAAATTGAAGTAAATGCTTACAAAATGGCATTTTTCCATAAAAGTAGCAGCTGAATTTTGACTATGTTACATGAAGTAAGACGAGATGTCTCTTAATTTTATTGTTGTTGGATATAACATACTTGTATCTATGCAAATAGTTATGTAGTACGGCCGTATAGATAACAGAAAGCTTCTCACCCCAAAACATAAATTCTGACAATAACCAAGTGTTAGTTTTTTATTTCATGAACTTTTTAATAAGTCTTCAAAACTGCTACATTGTTACTGTATAATTGCATAGCTTTAAAAATTTTCAGTTCTTAGTTACTTTTTATGTTAATCTACAATCTGAACATTGTTTTGTTTTAATTCTTCTTATGAAAGTTTCACCTGATCCTGACAGTGATCATTTGTATTTTTAGGAATAAAAGTTGGGGAAACTACACCTGATAGACTTTTTACTCTTATAGAGGTGGAATGTCTAGGTGCCTGTGTAAATGCACCGATGGTTCAAATAAATGATCACTACTATGTGAGTATTTCACTTACTAGAAATTAAAGTTGTGTGATAGCTTTTTAAAAAACACTTCAAAATATTTGGGACTGAATCCCGGTGGCTTAGTGGGTTGTGCGCGGGAGTGCGGTCCACTGGGATGGCGGTTCAGTTCCAGCAGTGGCTCCACAGGAACAAAGGCTGGGCTTCCTATTCCCACCACCAGAAGGCAGTGATGCCAAAAATTTTTTTTTGAATAAGTTCTGTAGATATAAATTGTTTTGAATTGTTGATTTAGAAAAAAAATAATTAGGATAAATAATCCAGAATTTTTTTTAAAAAAATTATCTTTAAGCATTTTTGCATTTAACTTCAGGAAATGATACTTTTAAAAAAAACCTTTTTTTTGGCATCACTGCCCTCTGGTGGTGGGAGTAGGAGGCCCAGCCTTTGCTCCTGTGAGCTGGAATTGAACCTCCAACCCAGTGGGCCGCATTCCTGCGCACAACCACTACGCCACCAGGACTCAGTCCAAAAAACCACTTTTCATTATGAAAAATGTAATCCAGGCTGTCTCTGCATTACATACACAAACTGCTTATGTGTCTTTAAAAGTTTTTAGTGTAGTCACCACAGGTGAAGTTCTTATTTATATAGTCTTACTTAGTGCAAGAAAAGCCTCAAAAACTTTTCGGTGAGCATTAAAAGCTGACATACATAAATGAAGGTGATTGTCGTGAAGAATTTTTTTGTGAGTAGAGTTGGTTTGAAAAGAGCCCCCAATGTTTCTAGGTTATGCTTTGAGCTGCTATGCAAGGTTAGCAGTGGGAAATCACCCACTGTTCAGTGGGTGAAAGATAAGGTTTTCTAGATGAGAGTTCTAAACCCACAGGACCAGTTATATTGTGCCTTGAAGGATTGCTTTGAGTCAGGAATTGACTCCGTGGCATGGGATTTGTTTTTTTAAGAGGGGTAGTTCAGTCATTCCAAAGTAATTAAAACAGAGCTTCAAACATGGCAGTGCCCCATTCAAAGATAATAGCCAGTTGTGCTGCTTTGAATGTTATGTGAGTCTATACAGTCTTACCAATAATCTGATCTCATGTATCTTACTCCTAAAAAGGGCTCACTGTGCCTCTTTTGAGACTCCGATTCTAGGACTTTGAACCATAATTCTTCACATAGTCCATTAGTTCTTTAGATTGATGCCATAATTCTTAGTTTTACTGTATTCTTCTGTTATGGATGGAGACCAGTACCTGCACCTTAGATGAGAGTGCTAAACTTTTAAGGCACTACCTAAGTAGAATATAGAACAAAAGGTTCCCAAACTTATTTCCCTTCCTTCCCTTCGTTCAACTTAAAAAAAAAAAAATCTTTAGCACCCCCCTGGAAATTTGATAAATTTTTGTAGTACAGCTCAGAATCCAGGATAAAGTATATTTATCTGCTTTTGCAGCCTCCTTGGATTGTTCCAGCATCCCCACCAGAGACAGTATCATCCACTTTGGGAAACACTGATACAGAACACTGTCTGTGAGGTTAATATATGCTGGACACTTTCACTCTAAAGTACTACCCTCCATTGCCTTTCACCTACAGTGAAAGTCATATTGCTTATTGCATTTAGTGTATCTTATATGAGATATTCACCTGTTACTAACTTGTACAGGGAGCAAAGTAGCCGGTATTGGGATGTATGCAATTTCAACCCTAGGGAGTACTATTTACATTATTATTGTACTATTTTTCCTAGGAGGATTTGACACCTAAGGATATTGAAGAAATTATTGATGAGCTCAAGGCTGGAAAAGTTCCCAAACCTGGGCCAAGGTATACTTTTATTTATACGTGATCATTTTTGTTCAGAACCATTTTATTGGGAGTTAATATACATAACATATCATTGCCATAGTTCAATCACATAAGCATCATTGTACAATTGCTATCTCAATTTCAAAACATCGTCTTCCTTCTTGAACCCTTACCCCCATATATAATAACTAAATGAGTTTTTCATGTTAAATATAATTTGGAAATTTTTATACCCTAAATTCACAAGAGTTGTAAGGAGCCTTGGGTAATTATAGTTTTTTAAAAAAAGAAAAATTCATATTATTGAAACCTTATCAGATGATCATCTACCTGCTTAGATAAAGAGAATAAAGAGAATTTTATCCCATTAGATAATTGGTCCAAAGGGTATCCCCCTTTAATTTCCAACTTTAATGGTCCAGTTCATACTTTGGACCTAACATAAAGTCATTTTAACACCTCTTCCAAATGACAGGTCTTCAGTTACTTGAAATAGCTACCTAGGATTTATCATACCTTTTTTTTCCAGATTGAATTTCAATAAGTTTTTGAGTGATTTTTTTTTTTTTTTTTACATGACATAGTCTGCTCTCCCTCCTTGGCAAACTTTTTGTTTCACTAGTGAATTTCCAAATGGGATACTTGAACCAATTATTATTAATATGAGCTGAGCAGTATAGAGCATTTTGAAACTTATTTTGCTTCAACATGAAGACACTAGCTGCCGTTTAGTTCATTCTGACTCACCCTGTGTTTCATAGTAGTGCTGGGCTCCACATTTTGAGGATGTATTTTAGCTTTTGTGGTCATGTTTGAATTTCCTTCTGCTTCAACTTGAACTTGCATATGAGCAAACAGTGGTCTGTTATCACAGTTTGTTCTTGGCTGTTCTGACTGATGATACCGAACTTCTCCATTCTTTCTTTCCATAGTCAGTGTGATCCTCATGTCTTCCATTTGGTGAGGTCTATGTGTACAGTTGTTGTTTTGTTGTTTAAAAGAATATTTGCCTATGGTCTGAGATGAGATGTAAGAACCCCCAATAAAAGGTTGTTTTTTTTTTAAAGAGTATTTGCCAGGAATTATTTGTTGGTTTTGCAAAAATCTTTTGATCTTCAGCATAATTTCTATCATTCAGGCCATATTTTCCAACTACCTTGCATTTTTTTCCTATCTTGCATTTCTCCCTCCCTCCAATATTTCACATTCTAATTATCAATAAGTAATCAATGCATCTTGATTGCATATTTGATCGATTTCAAACTAAAGTAAAAAATTTTCATTTCTTCATCTTTGGTATTAGTAATTGGTACATAAAATTGAAAGAACTTATTTATCAATCTTCCTTTTTTGAAAGATACTGTTACTGATAGCATTACTATTACTTCAGGATAGATCTTAAAATATTTTTTTGACAGTGAAGTAACCACCATTCCTCTTCAATTTGTCATTCCCAGCATACGAGACCCTATGATAGTCTGATTCAAAATGGTTATTACCATCCATTTGCGCTCCTATGCATGGGGTATTGATTTTTATTGGTTCTATATCATTTTTGATGACTTTCAGTTTTCTTAGCTTTCATAGCCTGTTTATTAATAAATTTTTGCAGCTATCCTCAATTTATGATATACCTGTAAATGAAGATCCCCAAAGTTATACTCCATACACATAATTAACATCAATATTGAGAAGGCAGCTCTTCCCTACGACTCATCCCTGATGATGATATGTTCCATAAAATTGCCTTCCTTAACTTTGATTTTGCTGATAGGCTGATAGAATGGAGTGATAAAGCTCTTTGGACTAGCTGATTTTCTCACAGAAATGCTTTTTTATATTTCCAATGTCAGTAACTATATCTCATTAAAGGTAATTAATTCTATAATTGACTTCCTCTAATTTTTGGACTTCAGTCAGTTTCTCTTTTCGTCAAGATTGACAATCTTCTTTCAGCTCATATTTGAATCTCCCTAATTTTCTTTTAAAACTTGCCCTCTTGGTTTATGTGAGACAGGAGTCTCATATACTTGTTTCAATGCTTCAGTGATTTAAAAAGATGGCAGATTTTTGTTAAAATTTTTATATTAGCTCTGGTCTCAAAATAGTTTTTTGTTTGTTTGGGGGGACATCACTGCCCTCTGGTGGTGGGAGTAGGAGGCCCAGCCCTTTGAACCTCCAACCCAGTGGGCCGCAGTCCTGCGCAAAACCACTACGCCAGCGGGGCTCAGCCCCAAAATAGTTTTTTTAAGTGGCACAAAAGTATTTTTTTTTTAAGGCACCCTAATGAGACTAAGACGAGTATATTGCTGAGGGAACTTGTTTGCAGCCATTCAGTGATTATTGAGATATATATAAAACATCTTTTGAAATAAATTCGGGTACTTGTGTACTGAAATTCTAGAAGCAATACTCCTTGATATCCTATCATAAATTATTAAGTATTGCCACTCTCCTGCCTTCTTAAAAAGTGATTTGCTATTGCTCAAAAGAATAGCTTTACAGGATGATGGCAGAATGTAAAGGGCAAAGCAGAAGGGGTAAAAAGATACGAACTGAACAAATTCTTTAGCTGAAATCTGTGGTAGGGACAAGGTAAATTAATTAAACCAAGGAGGAGGAGTAAAAATGATAAGTAGTGTTCAGCAACACAGGTCTTATAGGTCAGAAATTGAGGAATCTTAACTGAAGAAAATAACTTTGATTTCTCTGTTGCATTTCTTCATTATTCCTTCACTGGAACCTGTTCTTGTTTTATTTTCTTCATGCTTGTAGTAGACACACTCACCTGAAGGGTTTTTTTGTTTTGTGATGGGGTAGTGGTAGAAAGTTAACACCACTAAATTTGTTAAAATTAAAAAAGCATAAAT
Organism: Nesogale talazaci; assembly: GCA_004026705.1. Taxonomy (NCBI): domain Eukaryota; kingdom Metazoa; phylum Chordata; class Mammalia; order Afrosoricida; family Tenrecidae; genus Nesogale; species Nesogale talazaci. Next base: position 75,040 of record PVJH01002404.1, on the reverse strand, counting down.
AAAGATAAACATTGACTTTCTAAAGAAACTTCCTTTAAATTCTTCAAGGAATCCAGTTCGTTTATTTCCAGATATAGTGTACAAAAATGAATTAAAAGGCTATGTATTATGTTCACCAAGACCTATCTCAATTTAAATAAAATGAAATATCCAAAGAATTGGGGAAGGGAGGGGGAAAAAGGATAACAAAGAATTAATGTAGGGGCTGAGCCGCGGTGGCGTAGTGGGTGGGACTGTGGCCCACTGGATGGAGGTTCAATTCCAGCAGTGGGGCTGGGCCTCCTATTCCCATCACCAGACAGCAGTGTTGCCCCCCCCCCCCCAAAAAAAAAAGAATTAATGTAGTGTTCTAAATTTATGAAATCACTTTTAAAAGCTTCTTGGGTTGGATTGTTTTTCTCACTGCTTTTAGCTCTAAGCCTTTGAGAGATGTTTATCTTCAAAGTCTTCATCACTCTGTAAAGTAAGGCCAATATCACCTGTCTTTGGGCATTATAAAATGAACTTGTTTGATACATTGCTTAGTAAATGAGGACTATTTATTGTAATTTTATTTTACATTTTTCATGTTCCTGATAAATTTTGATATGGCTGTTTTTCATAATGAACTTAAGGTAAAATCTAGCAGCAGTTGAAATGTTTTAAGTAATCCATACAAGTTATTGGGGGGGAAAATACTTAGACCCTGAGCTGTTATGAAATGATAAATATGGGGGTGGGAATTAAAAAAAGGAAAAGAATAAGTACATCTTTTGCTAAGTAAAATTTGTCTGATGTTAGTTGATAACGTTTGTCAATAAACTATTGCTTTTCGTTTCAGGAGTGGACGCTTCTCTTGTGAGCCAGCTGGTGGTCTTAGCTCTTTGACTGAACCACCAAAAGGACCTGGCTTTGGTGTGCAAACAGGTCTTTAATTTATATTCAACTGTACATATGTTATTTGTCACTTGAGAAATAAAACATCCCTCTTTAATCCTCATAAACTTTTTATATTATTTAATTCTGGTCTGTGTATGCCCTGGGGTAAGCTAGCAGCTTGCAGTTGTGAGTACTATATGAAACCAACAGAGTGCCATCTTAAAGTCTTGTAATGTTTATGGCTCACAGCAACTCCATCGGGACAAAGTATAACTGTTGTTACGCGGTAGAAAGCCTCATCTCACTCTTGTGGAACAGCTTGCTGGTTTTGAACTGATCTGATTAGCAACCCAATGTATGAGTCACAATTGACTTTGATAGTGAGAATGGCTGTAGTGAACTAAGAAAACATTATATAATCTAGTTAATAATCACTCCTATATCACTAGTTTTTAATTATTAGGTCACTTTTTTTCAAATATATTAGCATTAAATTATGATGAAGTAAAATATCCAGCAAATTTCAATTATGTTTTGCTTTCCCATCTTTATATATACTGCTAAGTCATAATCCGTTTGCATCTTGTAGGACATATAGTCCCGTTAACCACCACCCCCCACCCCCCGTTAAATTTTTCTCCTCTAGAGTTAAGTGGGAAACTGCTAGGCTTCTTGTATTATATGCTGCATTTGATGGGGACCTGTGTAATGGAATTTCTATAGACCTTATTCCACCAACCCAAGTACCAGACACACCTTGGGATATATGTGTCATATATATGTGTGTGTGTGTATATATATATAAACTATATCACAACTCCTATTACTAGAAAATAATTAAATTTTTCATTTGATTTGAAATGCTTTATTACCCAAAATGCTTGGTTTCAACAAAAAACTTAAAGCAAAAAATGTCTTGAAATGGTTAATCTAGTGCTATTTTTTATGAACCTCAATTGTGTATGTATGTGTATAAACATTTCACGAAAGGCAAGAAATATGCAACCCACAATTTTAATTTCAACTGCTAAGCAATACCTCAAGTTGCTTTCAATGTACATAGGACAATGTAGTTAGTCGCCTCTGAAAACATTGTTTTAACATTTTTAAAGAACAAAGATACAAAACACTTTGACATTATTTTTAGTCATTGTTGTACTTCAAGTATACATACAAAAAGGGGGCAAAATGGAAACCCGCTTCCATCAAGCCTATGTGGACTCAGTGGCCCCAGAGGACAGTGTAGGACTACCCCTGTAGCTCCTGGTGGAGCAGGGAGGGGTTGGTGGTTTTGAAGTGCCGACTCTCTGGACTGCAGTTCAATTTGTAACCACTAGACCTCTTGGGAAGAAATTAGAAGCATAGTATATTTTGTATATCCATCTTAGGGAAGTGTTAGTCAATTTCTGTGGGAGTTCTCAAAATCACTGTGGCCTTACTCCTGAGGTAGACTGATTATTCACTAATAAAGGCAGTGAGTTTCAATGTTTTCCCACTTTAATTTCAATAAAGCACTGACTATAAGATAGTTTTCTACTTTGCTTTTTAAAAGATCTGATAGGTAAATTTCTGTATTCCTCAGATAGTCCCACTTCTTGAATTTGTCTAGCATAGAGATTAAGTACTGTGAAAGGAAACAACCAACCCTGGCGCACACCTTTCCTAAATCTAAACCATGCAGTAATCTCCTTAGCATACTGGTGGGACAGTGGGTTATGTGCTGGCTGCTAATGGCAGGTCAGCAGTGCAAAACCACGTACATGTTTTGCAAGAGAAAATGGAGGCATTTTACTACTGTGAAGATTTACAGCGGGAGAAACCTACAGGGGCAGTTGTTCTGGGTCTTGTAGGTTAGTATGTTAGATTAGTATGAGTCAGAATTGACTTGATGGCAGTGATTTTGGTTGTGGTTTGATTATTCTCTTGTTCCTCTTGGCAATCTATGTACAAGCTTCATGTGATACAATGATGTCTTCCGTAACTTTCATTCTTTACAATGTCACCCACAATTTTATGATTTGTATAATCAAAATCCATTGCACAGTGCATAAAACAACAGTAAAACTATCAATACCATGATTTTAAATGTAAGTTAATACTCTGAAAGGTAATTTGGGATTTAGTTTTTCTGGTCAGGTATGAAATGTGAGTTCATCTTGATCATTGTACAACTAAACCCTCTTTCTACTTGTATTAGTTTCCTAAAGAACAGCCTTACATAAACCAACTATACTCCTTAACTCACAAATGGGGTTGCGGTAGTTTAAAACCAACAATCTACTCAGAGGCTACCTTCCCACCAGCCAAACCTGATAGTCTTCTGAAAGCTTAGCCTTGAAATCTCCTAGAACTGTTTTAGTTTATATGCATATGGGTACCTTGAAAGTCAACACCTAACAAGGGTGCTCCTTAGGGTTTTCAGTGGATGATTTTTCACAAGTAAATGGCCAGGACTTTCATGTGAGGTGTCTCTGGGTTGTCCCAAAATGGAACTGGGAGGGTCGCTGTGTGTGAATTGAAAAATGGCAGTGAGTGAATATTGTTAGGTGCCAACAATCCCTCACAGTTATGGTTGAGCCTGCTGTCACAGCCACGGTATCAATCATCTTAAGAGTGTTCCTATATTTCGCCGCTCTTCTACTAAACATGCCCTTCTCCAGGAAATATGGACTCTTATGACAGTAGTCCAAAATATGTAAAACGGGGTCTTACCATCTTTGCCTCTAAGCATTCTAGTCATACTTTAAAGACATATCAGTTTGTCTTTTTTGCATTCCTTTCAATATTCTCTAGCACAATTCAAATGCATCAATTCTTTGGTCCTCCTTATTAAGTATTCAACTTTCACATACATATGAGGCAATTGAAAATACTATGGCTTGGGTCAGGCACACCTTAATCCTCAAAGTAACATCCTTGTTCTCCAATACTTTATAGTGGTCTTGTGAGCAGATTTACCCTGTGCAAGGTGTCTTGATCTCTTTACTGCTGTTTCCATTATTGATTGTAGATACAGATAAAACAAAAATCCTGATGTCAACCTTTTCTCCATTGATTTCTTATTGGTACAATTTTGAGGATTGGGGTTTTCTTTACACTAAATTGTTACCCATACTGAAGGTTGCAATCTTTTTCTTCACCAGCCAGTGCTTCAAGTCTTCACTTTAAAATAGCAAGGTTCTGTCATCTGCACATCGCAGGTTATTAATATGCCATCCTCCAATCCTGCTGCGGTCTTCATTTAATCCAGTTTCTCTGGTTATTTGCTCAACATACAGATTAAATAAGTATGGTGAGAGGATACAACCCTGAAGGCATACCTGTCCTGATTTTAAACCATGCACTACTCCCTTGTTCCGTTCACAAAACTGCCACCTGATCATCACATGCACAAGTTCCACAGGAGCAAAAATTACTTGTTCTGGAATTTCCATTCTTCTTAAGACGATAGTTTGGTGTGGTCAACACAGTTGAATGCCTTTTCACAGTCAATAAAACGCAAGTGAACATCTTTCTTGTATTCTCTGCTTTCAACAAAGATACGCTTGACATTAGCCTCCATAACCCTTGTTCTATGTAGTCTTCTGAATCCAGCCTGAACCTCTGGCTTCTGTGTATTATTGCAATCATTGCTGGATGATCTTCAGCAAAATTTTACTTTCATTGATACCACTGATAATGTTCTGTAATTTGCACCTTGCTTTAAATTGGGTACAAATACGGTTCTCTTTCACATAGTAAGCGGTCTTCAAGTTTCCTAGCATAGAGGAGTAAGTGGTTTTCAATACTTCATAAGCTTGTTGAAACGCTTCAATGGGTATTGCATCTATTTCTGGAGGCTTGTTTTTGGCTTATGCTTTCAGTGCAGTTTGAACTTCATCCTTCAGCCCATTGGTTATAAATTAAGGTAGACTGACTAGATTTAAAAGGTATTCAGGAAATCTGGATACACTGCTGTGATGCTGTATGTTATTAAACAAAGAAACGATAAAAATTTCCTCATCTACACCGCTCCAAAACCTACAGAACCCCGTGTGATACTCTCAATGTCAGATGTGGGGAAAATAAGCTCAAATTTCTCTGAGAGGGTAATATCCACCACCCCATGGGCAGGTGCATTTTAGTGCACTGGGCTCCTGCCTGGGGGCCCCAAGGGACAGGCAGCCACAGGTAATCAAACTTACCTAGGTGGCAAACCCCGGCACTGGGTTCATGGCCGGGGTGGAACAGGATAGGGACTAATGCACTATATAATTCATGGTTAAGCCCCCCTGTATGGCACAAGCGCACTGGGAAATGGATCTGGGTCAACATCCTCCCTGAATGCCTAGAGTGAGGATCGAGAAATCCTGTCTTCACTGTCATAAACGTGTGACCCACGTTGGACCTCATAACTCGCCCACCCTTATACACATAATACACGATGAGTCCAGGTGCTTCTTTGCCTCCACCACTTCCAGTCACAGCCGCTGTCATAATCGCACCCCCCAAAATCACCTACAAAACTCCCTGGCGGCTTCAGGGACACCTGCACTGCCACCTCACATGCCCTCTGCTGACCCTCTACCACCTAGTCTTGATGTCTGGAGCAGAAGGGAAGGAAGTGGGTGCTAAGGCTCGCTACTTGCTCCTCTGAGAATAAAGCACAAAAGGGATTTCAAGCAGCCACCCCGATAGTGGCTGACACTTGGTACATTCCTCCCTCCGCCCCCTCTGCGGCTGGGTGTTATTTCCCTACTAAGCTGAAAACTGTCAGGGAAGAGCCAGCCAGGCGGAAGGCGGTGGGGCGGGGCCCGAGGGCGGGGCGGGCAAGCCACAAGTCCCGAGTGGTGGGGGTCACGTGTACCGCGCCAGCCAATCGCCGAGCGGCGCTGGTCCAGCGAGCCGGGAGGCTGTGGTGAGAGACCACAGACCCGAGATGTTTTCAAACCTGACCCCGCGGCGTTAGTGGCGGTTGCAGCGCGACGAAGCCATCCCCAACTGCAGGGCCGGGCTCCGAGTTCCAGGCTCAAGTCTTCCGGCGCCGTCCGAGCTGCGTATTGGTGAGAGACGGGGGGTGTGGCCGAGAGAACAGGAAGGGATTCCGCCTCGGCTCTCCCGGCGCCGGTGAGGAGACCCCACCTCCCCACCGCGCCAGCGCAGCCTCCCCCTCAGGTGAGAACCGCGCCCACGTCCCGGCTCCCCACTGACTAACCGTTGACGAGCCTCGGGCCGCTCGCTCCTCACCCCGATCTCAGGCGCCCGCGGGCCGGTGGCAAGCAGGAAGGCGCAAGAAGCGGGCGGGCACTGTCACTGCACTGGCAGCCCCGGCTCCCCGGGGCCGAGCGGAGGTCTCGGCGGGGCTCCGCCTGCCTGCTGCCCCCTGGGGAACATGGCGGGGTGGAGGAGCTAGCGCGCGCGCGTGTTTGTGTATGTGTGTGTGAGTGTGCGTGCGTGCGTGCGAGCAAAGCGGCGCGAGTGGTCCGGGGAGGCGCCCCGGCGTTCGGCCGGCGCGGGTGCGGGGGAGGCGGGGGGAGGGAGACGGGGGTGGGCGCGCCCATCCGCCCCGAGGCTTGGCACCCGACTGTTGCTGAGACGCCCTGCTGTTATCCGGAGCGGCTGGTGCCACCGGGGTCCCGGGGAGGTGCCCCCAGTAGAAGGAAGGGGGAACCTCATTCTCGGGGCGCGTTCGGAAGAAAGGAAAGCGAAACCCTGCAGTTCTGTCTCCAAATTCGTGCGATCTACGCCCGCTCCCGAAGCGTGAACTCCACCTTCGTTTCCCACGAGCTGGGGTCAGTGAGGTTCTTGGAGTCGGCGCCCCGGGGGCGTGTGAGGTTCTTGGATCGCATTTTGAGCAGTGAGGTCGGGAGCATGACATGACGTAGCTTCCAGGATCCCAAAGCGTTCTAGTTCATGATTCCACAAAGAGGTTCCCCAAGCCCTGCTGGCAGCTGTTTTAATAATGGTGTGAAACGGTGTAGGACAGGACGTAGTGCACCGCTGGAACCTTCGGCGATGGTTCCATGCAGTGTTAGCTGGGTTGGACTGGACACGCGTGGCTTAAACTTTTCTCTAAACATGGGTGATACGTGTGGCAGTCATCCGCTGAGCTGTGACGCTTTTGAATTGCCTCCAGTATTGAAGTTGTCGTGAACCTACGCTCTGGTTTTCCGTTTTTTAAAGTAAGGCATTATGTGCTTCTTAAGTGAGGAAGCACGAGTAAAATGGTTTTTTAATTAGCTGTTTATTAAAAATGTTGGCTCAAATAAATGGAGATCGGGGTACTGATCCTTTTCACTTTCTTCAATCCTTAAACAAAGGCTCTCCTAGAGATTTGCTCCGAATTGGCAGAACATAGCTCTGTTGAGGCCAAGTGACTTCAAAAACAAGATGAGATAGTGTTGACTATACAAAATCAAGTAATTATACTAACCAACTCTGTTGGGGAAAGGCTTTCATTTTGAGGTTAAAAATAAAAGGAGTTAAGACTTGTTACGATTTCTTCAGATTGTGGACAGCAAAAACCAAACCAGAGCGCACTGCCATTGAGCGGATTTGGACTTAGAGACCCCAAAGAGCAAAGGAGAACCACTTTCTAGGGCAGCGGTTCCCAACCGTCCTAGCGCCGCCACCCTTCACTACAATTCCGCATGTTGTGGTGACTCCCAATCACAACCTGATTTTCATTGCTACTTCATAACTGTCATTTTGCTACTGTTATGAATTGTAATGTAAATATGTAATACGCAGAATGTTTTCAGTGTTACAAATTGAACATAAAGCATCGTGATTAATCACAAAACAACATGTAATTATATATTGTGGAATAGTTATTCCTAACTACAAATAAATGAAATTTTCTTTTGAAGCATGGTGTAGCATGGGTAACAGTCTGAATGTAACAGCAGTAAGCAACATTGCGACATTTTGCGACAGTATGAGTAAAAGCCAAGGAAGGTTGAGATCGATTTTTCCGACCAGATCAGAAATTCTCAGGGCAGACTTTGCAAGAACACAAGAAAGGTCATCTCCCACAACAAGTCTATTTCTGTATTTAGACTTGATAACCAACAAGCTGGAAAATCCTGTTTCAAAAAGCTATGTTGTTGGAAATGGAAGAAGGTGGCGCAACACAGTCTCAGACAGAACAGGATATGGCTGCACACACTGGATCCAGAATTTTGTAACTGGCATCGTAGAGAAATCCGTTCTCGCTGCATCACTGTTAATAAATTCAATGAACTCCTTTTGTGCTCTGTCAGGAACATCTTCAACTTTGTGTGAAAATGGGCTTCTGACAAGTACAAATGGGTAGATTTATAAAGTACGATGACATTTTGTCTGCAAGCATGTGCAAGTGTTTCTAAACAGAAATTGTCGTCATCCTTTTGCCTGGTTCAATGTCATGTTCCTCAAAGAAAGCAGATAAGGTAGGCAACATGTACATTTTATTTTCATCCAATTTTTTTTTTTTTTTGCCATAGCTGAAGCTTCATTTAGAATGATTGGATCTTTTCAGACAAATGGAGGTATGTTACATTTGGTCCTTTCAGTGATAAATTTAGCTCATTTAAGATGGCAAAGATGTCAACCAAGTATGCAATTTACTTTTATCGCTGAAAAGTGCCTTTAACTGTGGTCTTGCTTTCTGTTTAAAAAACGTTTTGCATTCATCACGAAACTCAAAAACAACTTGAAAATTTTTCCTCTTGGCAACCATCTCACTTCTGTGTGAAATAGCAGAGCATTGTTGGGTGCAAGCAACTCACACAATTGTTATAAAAGTCGGCTATTTAAAGTGCTCGCCTTTACAAAATTGACAGAACATATTACACTTTTTATTCTTGTAACTCTTGAAGCAGTGTTTTCATTGCTAATATTTACCAGTGAGTCATACAGTGAGTTCCAATGACTGTTGGTGACTCATTCAGTACCAAACATTGAAATCCAGATTGACATCCTAGCATAGCTTGAGCACCACCTGTCCAAACATCACGAACCTTTGCCCAAGAGATCGTATGCTCTTTCAGAAATGAACCAACAGTGTCAAATACATCACATGCAGTAGTTATCGCTTCAAGAGCTTTGCAAAAAAGAAACATCTTTAAAGTCATCATTAATATACCTCAGGTAAATCAGTAACTGAACTGTTGGCAACGTCTGTAGATGCCTCAAGCTGGATGCTAACTATTGGAAGTGGAGTAGATTTAATTTCCTGGATTACCTGATCAAGAATGTCAACAGACATGTCAACTATTCTTCTGTGGACAGTGTCATTAGATAAGGAAATTGCACTCAATTTTATAACATTGGTCTCCGATCATAACTTGAACGATGTCTTGGGCTGCTGGAAGCAATAAATACTCAGCAGAGTTGTGAGGTTACCTAGCTCTAGAGATTCTGAGTGTCACAAAATATGAAACTTAAGCATGAAATTTCAACAGCCACTACGTTTTATTTGTCATGTCTGGCTTTCTTGAGTCCATCAGCTTTGCTTCTAAAATAGTTGGTATACTTGCTGGCAAAGCTTGGATGCTTGCTATCAAAATGGCATTTTAGTTTGTTCATAGTTTTGGCTGATAGAACTTCAAAACAAATAACACATTGAGGTTTCTCAGTTCCCGCTGTAATTATTAAGGTAAAACCATACTGTAAAAAAAATCCTGACTATATTTTCTTTTCTTAACATTTTTCTGTACATGATCCATTGCATGGGATGATTTGCTAATGAAAACAGCATTTAACAATAGCTTAAATAATACATGGCATAGTTCAGTCAATGCATTTCATTAGTTTCCTATGATTTACCATTCTGCTTTTTTTACATACCTGTTACTATCACCAGGAGGCAGTATTAACATCAATCACAGCTGAATATAAAAAGACCGATCAGCATCCAAATTAAGTTCCCATGGTACGGATTTTTTTTACAATAGTTGTGATTTTACATTCACCCAGTAATTATAATTTATGAAGTGTCATTTTACCTCCAATATTGTTGTTTATAACAAAGCTGTTTTTACACAGTAGCTGCTCTCTACACACGTGTGATTGGTCTACATAAATAAGTACATTATGGCGCCACCCTGTCTCATACACCTGTATTTGTACAGGGTTTATGTGATGGGGTTGGTGCAATGATATCATCAAACCAGGTATTCATATGTGGGTGTATCTGCATGTGGGCAGACCCACCTGGAGATAGAGGAGCGATGGCTCGGTTCCTAATGCCATTGAAAAATATTTCTGGTGGTCTTAGGTGACCCCTGTGAAAGGGTCATTTGACCCCCAAAGGGGTCACGACCCACAAGGTGAAAACTGCTCTCGGGTTTCTGAGGCAGTAAATGTTTGCTATAACTGAAAGCCTAGATGTTTTTCTCTCAGATTGACTAGTGAGTTTGAACTGCTGACCTTGCAATTAGCAGCCCTGTGCAGACAACAAGCTGTAAATGAATTTTTTAAGATTTGTAGACTGCTATATTAAGGTTGACACTGACACTCTAAATGTGCTCTATATGAGAGGACATCAAGAAAATTAAATGAAAGAAAAGGTGTTTAGAAAAAGTCTTTAGAAATGAAGATTAGAATGAAAGAGTAAGATGACCTTAAGGTTCTTCAACTCGTGGTTTCCATAGTAAATTTAAATAATTTTGTAAAACACATTGACAAAGTGGAAATCTCTTGAGTGTGTATTTCATAAGGAATATTGAGTAGTAAAGAGAAAAAATGTATGCAAAACAACGAATTTAGTAGGTGAAATAGGATGTAGGATGTACAGTCTGATATTTAATATCCAAGAAGGGGGGAGGGAAGCTTGAATGAGAAATGACATTAGTGGAAATTTTTTTTGTTTTTGTTTTTTTGGGTATCACTGCCCTCTGGTGGTGGGAGTAGGAGGCCCAGCCTTTGTTCCTGTGGAGCTGGAATTGAACCTCCATCCCAGTGGGCCGCAGTCCCGCACAACCACTATGCCACCGGGGCTCAGCCCCCATTAGTGGAAATTTAAGGAAGATGATTTTTATCGAAGTCCTGTTTTGTTACTTTATTTTTTTATTTGGGGGAGGGCGTCACTACCCTCTGGTGGTTGTGGGAGCTACCCAGTGCTGCTCCTGAGAGCCATTGCTGGATTTGAACTGCCAAGCCTGTGGACCGCAGTCCCGCACTCAACCACTTACGCCTCCAGGGTTCAGCCACTTTTTTATTTTTATAGATGTTGGAAACTCAGTGTTCTGTAGTACATTAGAGAAAAGTTTGTTGTGATGTTCGGAGAACACATCATTAGAAAAGAAATTTTCATTTTTATTCTACAGGATATGAAGAGTATAATTGTTAACCTGTTCAGTTTCTTGATATTAATTGCCTGGTCGCTGTATTTTCTTTAGATCTTTCTTGTTTTTAAAGAAAGTTATTTTAATCTAAAAAAAGAATGGTTTGATGAAATGGATCATTTCCATCATAATCCATGAGAGATTTAGAGTGATTTCTGTATATAAACTTGATAATACTGAGCAGCAGATATCAGATAGTTATGAAAATTTTTTCAACAATTACAACAGGTTGCTTAAGAGCTATTGGCACTACTACTTTATGATTGGCTGTTGACACTACTATATGATGGGAAACTTTAAGAAAATAACATATTTGTAAAATGCCTTACCAAAATAAAGTTTACAGTCTTTAAGCGTTATCCCAAGGAATGGAAAGAATTCAAGATTTTTTTGATCCAGTTCTCTTACTTTTCAGATGAAAAACTAAAATGCCTGAAAAGGTGAAATGAGTTATCAAAGGCAGTACAGCTAAAAAAGCTTGTCTGGAGGTTTCTCTTAGTTATAATACAAACTTGTCTCTTTCTTTGGAAGTAGCTTTTGGGTTAGCAGAACAAACATTGAAAATACAAGAAAGAAGTCATGAATTTAAGTTCATATCCTAACTGATTTTTTTTGTAACTCACATTAGCTTTCAGATACATGACTGATTAATGTACAAAACAGTTTTTTCTCTATCATTTGCAATGATAGAGAAAATGAGACTGATAATATAGTGCATATTACATACTGTAAATAAGTACAAATAAAAATGATGGTATATGCAAAGAAAATACATTTTTACAAACTGTAACTAGCTGTCTAGATCCCTAGGTTTTTGCTTAGACTTAACTATATTACTCTGAATACCTACTATTATATAAATTATAACTTCTTGTAGATATATTTCTCATCCCCAGTTCTAATTTAGGTAAAGGCTCTCATAAACATCTTAGATATAGTAGCGCCTGACTTCCACTAAAGAATATGAAGTTTCTTCACTTAATGTTTGGAAACATTATTATACATTCATACATGTGTAAGTTGTTTTATTTCTTTACCAGGCAGTTGTTTTTTAAAAGAAATGTGAAAGTACCTTTTAAAGTCCTGTGACAGCAACAACAAAAAACAAGTGGAAGAAAAATAGCAACTCTTAATTTGGCTGGGGTATTTATGCACAGGACTTCGAACCAGTTCTTCATTCACTTATGGTGATGACTCAAAACTAGAATGGACCTGAGTTTGTAAAAGTGTGGACTAACCAGAATGATAGCTAGAATTGGGGGAATTTTTCTTTAATTCCCTGGTAAAAATTTAATCTCCCTCCTAGAAAGCAAGGATATCGTGTGTGTTACATAGCAACTAAAATCTTAATCAGCAAAGTTGGAAGCAACAGTCTTCTACTTAAAGATGGTGACCATCTGTGCCACTCAGATTGTGTTGTATTCCACAGTCGTGGCAATAATCTAATCTCCTGTTTTAGGCTCCTGAAAGAATTCACTACATCTTCTCTGAGTCGCTCTTCAGGCTGTAATTTTTTTCCCCATTTTGTTTCACTTTTCCCATTGTTTCACTTTACCTAAATTAAAAAATTCTCATGTGTTCAATCATAACTGAGCCTGTGCAAAGCCTGGGACAGGCGATTGTAGTTGCTGTCCAGTTAGTTCGTGCGCAGTGCGACTCTGTGTACTTCAGCAAAAACTGCCTGCTCCTCCGTCATTATTCCAGTCATTACCATGTTTCAGCCCATGATTGCAGCCACAGTGTCAATCCAGCTCAATGAAGAGACTCACCTTTTCACTGACCTGCTACTTTACTGAGCATGATTGGTCCCTGTTGGTGTCTTCACTATTGTTCTCTTCTAATGTATGTACACAGAACTTATAGATAGGATTCCTGATTAAAGAGCTTATTCAGGAATTTAATAAGTTGTAATGAGAATAAGAAATGCTCAGGATACAGTCAGTCAGGATATGTTACAGAGTTCTTTCAGGGCTGCTAATAAGTGTCCCAACAGCATACCACTCTTCTGTAAGTCTCAATCTACAGGAGTTCAGCTGGAGCTCTGTGGGTCAACAAGCCCAGGTCCCCCAATTTAAGTGCCCAGAGGCCTCTCACTTCATGAGCCATCTGCTTGCACAGAAGCACTCAGCTTTACTTGCTCTGTGTGCTGGGTATCACCACCTGTTTCTTGCTCTGCCTTCTGATTCTGCTGCTATTCTTCTGATGTCGACAACTGGCTTTGGGATATAGGAGGTTCACTCACAGATATGTCAGGATCCAGAGGGCTCATTCCACACCTAGTTCTTGCTGGAAGTGAGATTTCCCCCTGTCTTCTCAGAGAGCTTATTTTATATGCATTTGAAAAGCATTTCAGTGTATCTTGTTCACAATAACTCACTGGTGAATACTGTCAGTATCTTCCCCTACCTTCTTACCCATGCAAGAGCTGGAGACTTTTCTTAGAAGAGCCATACATAACTCACTGCCCCTGCACTTCCTCCTGGTAACATGTCCAAAGTATCACTATTATAAACCCAGCTTTAAATAGTTCATATTAAGGTTATCTGGTAGGCTTTAAATAGATATGAATGTTAAAGTAATTGTTTTTTTGCTATTAAATTTTAAGAACTTATTTTGGCTGAGCCCCAGTGGCGTAGTGGTTGTACGCAGGACTGCGGCCCACTGGGATGGAGGTTCAAATCCAACAGTAGCTCCACAGGAGCAAAGGCTGGGCCTCCTATTCCCACCACCAGAGGGCAGTGATGCCCCCCCCCCAAACAAACAAACAGCAAACAGCAAACAGCAAACAAACAGCTTTTATTGCTCTATTTTAATAATGTTGGTAGCTAATATATCATGTTAATATTGTATAGGAGTCCATCCATAAGTGGTACAAATAGGTAATATGCTTGACTACTAATTGAAAGGTTGGAGTTTAACGGTCACTCAGAAGGGTCTCTGAAGAAAGGCTTACATTATGGAGCACAGTTCTACTCTGATTCTGATGGGTTTGCCATGATCAGCTCTACAAAGATCTGTTTTTTTCCCATGTGACATAATATTAGAGGTTTGGTCCTAAGGCCTAGAGCAGTTAGCCTATCTTGATATTTATATCAGATGAGTCATTGCAAGAATTCTAACTGGGGCTGTCCCCATTGTCTGCACTATTAGTCATTTTTCTGTACTTCTCTAATTTGAGACTCCTGGCGTGTCAAGGATTGGACTGCTCACCACAGAGTTCAGAGTTCAACCTACCATTCCATGGGAGAAAGATGAAGTTGTCTACTTTCGGAAATCTGTGGGAGCAGTTCTACTCTGTTCTATTATGGTGGCTTTGAATTGGAATCAACTCCTTGGCAGCGGGGTTTGGGTTTTGTCTCTCATTAAGACTGATTAGCTTAGCTGGTCTTGAAGAGTTTGAAGGCTGTGTTCCTATAAGTTTCAGAGTTTATGAAAATACACGGGACAAGCCATTTCCTCTTCTGTTAGGTGGGTCAGAAGCAAAGCAACAGCAACAGTCCTGTTTTCCTCCCCTGAAAAAAAAAGAGAAAAGAGGGATGAAGCCCTCGTGAGAATCATGAAAGGTAGGCCACTGAGTCTTTCTGAGTTACTGGTGTCGTTTGTTCTTTTTAAATATTAGATGTCAAAAACTAATTAGTCTCACTAGCTAAAATCGGACTACAACTTAATTGATGTTGTAAGAGGTAAATTAACAGATCCCACCTTAGTATTTATGCCATTGTTTAGTCAAAGAATTTAGGCATACTTTAATCCAATTGATTGGGGGGGGCGGGGAGATAACAAAAGATATCAAGATTCTTAAAGGAAACATCCAGCAATAGAAACTTTCAATTTGTCTCCATTAGAAAATAGCATGCAAAATTATGTTTTCCTGCTTAGTAAGACCTTCCAAAAGTCTAAGATATGTAAATTCAAAACTTCTTCCAATAGGTATTTTAATTTTCTTTATGTCTTAAATGGGACAAAACAAAGGCAAAAGACTTATCTTTCAGATGAATGAGATCACTAACATAAAGTCATAATGGTATCCAGCAGTCTGCTGATATACAAATCTTTAAGAAGGACAGAAAAGGTTAAAGAAAATTGTCACAAATACATGGTGGGCATCTAAAATTAAAATTTGATTTCTTAAGAAATTTAAGTTCAAGCATTGAAATGATTCCAATTGTAATGCATACAGATATATTATGAAGGTGGAAGTTATAGGATGGAAATTCTCTTTGGATTTTAATTTTAAAACATTTTTTCACAAATCATTTAATATCTGCTAATTGTACTAAACTAGTTGGAAAATGTAGCGCATTTGCCATTCTGGTAGTGTCATTGTGGTTTTAGTTGGTGTTTCTCATATTGCTATTGAACTTGGGTATTTTTCCATATGGTTGTTGGCTGCCTAGATGTCATCTTATGTAAATTGTCTATTCATGTCATATGCCCACTTTTTGATTGGGTTATTTGTATTTTTCTTCCTAAGATCATGTAACTGTCTATAGATTTTGGAGATTAGCCCTTTATCTGATGTATCATTACTAAATATTTTTGACCAATCTGTGGGTTCTTTTTTTCTTTTTGGCATTTTTAATTAAAAATCACTTTACTGGGGGCTTGTGTATCGTTTTTCACAATATATGAATAAGTATACTGTGCCAAGCACCTTCACATGTCCGCTGCTGTTATCATTCTCCAAACATGCACCTTTCCCCTTGAGCCCTCGATATCGGCTTCCCATCCTTTCCCCTCTTCCCATGCTCTTCCTGCCCCACCAACCCTCAACACTTTATAAGTTATTATTGTTCTGTCAGATCTTACATTGCCCGACCTCTCCCCCAACCCACTCCTTTGATGCCCATCCTTCAAAAAGGAGCCTATGTGTATATCCTTGCAGTTGGTTCTGTCTCTCTACCCCACCTTCTCTCCACCCTTCCAGCAGCTCCAATCTCACCACTGGCCCGAAGGAGCTCATCCGCCTTTGTTTCCCCATATCTCCAGCTCCTCTCTCTACTAGTGTACCTTCTCCAGTCCATCTGGATTTGTAAGGTAGAGTTGGGACCGTGATAGTTGGAGGGGGGGGAGAGGCTTCAGGAACCAGAGGAAAGTTGTATGCGTCATCATTGCCCAACTGCACCTTGACTGGTCTGTCTCCTCCCCGTCTGTGGGTTCTCTTAATAAAGGACTTTGATGTCAGTAATAGTCATATTTTTAGAAGGCCAGTCGTTTATTTTATCTTTATTTAAAAAAATTTAAAAAAAAAACCTGCCATTGAGTCAATTTTGGCTCATAATGACACTTAAGACAGAGTGGCACTGCCCCTGTTGGTTTCTGAGACTCTGCAGGAATAGAAAGCCTCATCTTTCTCCTGAAGAGTACCCTGGTGGTTTATGTTGTTTTATTTGTCTTCTATTGTGTGACTATTTTTCAGTATGTCTGGTAATATGTTTATACTTCGTATTAGATCCCTTAAGTTTGTCCCTTTTTTTCATTGATTGTATTTATCATTTTGTGGTTTATATTTAGGTCTTCGATCCATATTGAGTTCATTTTTGTACATGGTATAAGGTATGGGACCCTTTACAGGTAAAGATCCAGTTTTCAGGCACCAATTATTGAAAGAAAAGACTTTCGCTTCTCCAATTAATATGTTTAGTCCTTTATTAAGGTCGAAGAGCAAAAGGTCTCCTACTTTGTCTTTATGTTTTAGTAGTGTTTTATTTATCCTGGATTTCTTTCCTTTTCATATAAAGCTAGTGTTTAGTTTTTCCAATTCTTTGAAGAATTGTAGTGTGGTTTGGATCAGAATTGCATTGAATTTGTAAAAAGTTTTTAGTAACAATGGTGTTTTCACAATGTTTAGTCTTCATATCAAGGAACATGATAGCTCATTCCATTTGTGTAAGTTTCTTTTGATTTTTTTTGTAGGAGTGTTTTATAGTTTTCCTTGTGTAAATCTTTTGTTTCGCTGGTGAGATTTATTCCTAACTATTTTATCTTTTGGGTAGTTATTTTAAATGATACTGTTCTTCTAATATCTTTTTCATTGTCATCATCTTGAATATACAAGAATTCAACAGATTCCTGTATGTTGATGTTGCTCTTATAGACTGCATGCTGCCAAATTTTTCAATTAGTCTCAGCAATTTTTTAAATTGAATCTTTGGCATTTTCTTTATAGGATTATATCATTTAAGAATAAAGAGAATTTTTTTTCTTCTTTGCTTATGTGAATGTTTTAGTACATAAAGCGCTACCTAAAATTTCCAGAACGATATTAAATAAAAGTAGTACTTTAAGGTAACGCTTTCTAGTTCCTGTTCAAAGGGGGAATATTTTCAATTTTCTCCTCCCACTCACTGAGCCTGCATGTGCAGGACTTCGTCAAACTGATGGATGGAATAGCTGAGAGAGGAGAGGGGAAAGAACCCGCATGAGGTTGGACAGACCAAGGCGAGGTGATGGCTGGATTGCCATTTTTAGTTCAATGTCATTGATTATACTCTGTTGTACATCCATTATTTATATCCTTTCCCAAATTATCCCACCACCATTAAAATAAACTTAATGCTGCCCCCTACGGGAAACTCTTCCTCCTTCACTTGTAACCATTGGTCATTTCATTTGTTTTTTTAAAAGTAGTTTTCCTGATATCATATTCGCACATCATATAATTCCATAGGTAAGTCACTATTTTATTAAATCATTTTATTGAGCGCTCGTACAACTGATCACAATCCACACATATATCCATTGTGTCAGGCATTTTTGTACATTTGTCTCCCACATCATTCCCAAAGCACTTGCTTTCTGTTTGAGCCCCTCGTATCCACTCCTCATTTGCCCCCTCACTCCCGCTCCCCCTCCTCCTTGAGCCCCTGATAATTTATAAGTTATTATTATTTTGTCATGTCTTACACCATCTAATGTCTCCCTTCACCTACTTCTCCACTGTCCATCCCCCAGGGGGAGGGTATATGTAGATCCCTGCAAAGTGGTCTCCCTTTCAACCCCACCTCCCCTCCACCCTCCCATTGTCACCCTTCTTTCCACTGGTGGATTGGTTGCTCTAAACAGAAATATTGTCCTCAGGACATGGCGGGCCAGAATGTGCTTCACTCTTTTTTCCCTACCCTTTCATTGGATAAGTCCCTTTTTAAAAAGAGTTGTATACACATCATTATAATCTGTTCTTAGGCCCTTTCTGCCTTCATTGTTTGCTCCCTCACACCTCTCCACCTCTCATCGTTCTCAAAACATAGGCTTTTTACTTGAGTCCTTGGTATCCTCATTATTCCCCTCTCCCTCCCTAGACCCCTTCCTCATCAATCCTTGATAATTTATAAACTATTATTACATTGTCATATCTGACACTGTCTGATGTGAAGAGATTATATGTAGATCCTTATAATTGGTTTCCCCTTTCTACCTCACCTTCCCGGTATCACCACTCTCACCCCACTGGTCCTGAAGGGATCATCTGTCCTAGATTCTCTATGTTGTGAATCCAAACAAGATGAAATCTCTGACAACTTCAGTCTTCCCACCACTTATCATGATAATACCTATTGGTCGAGCTGTGAGGATTTTTGTTTTCTTAACATAAAATTTTATTCTACATTGAGGGCTGTAGATCCTTGAGCTTCATCAGCAAGTGTTTCAAGTCCTTCTCAGCAAGGAAGGACTATCAGCAAGGAATATTGTATAATTTGCACATTGAAGGTTGTTAATAGGCCCTACTCCAATTTTTTCAAATAAATCATTTTATTGGGTGCTCGTACAACTCCCATCATGATCCATACACACATTAATTTTATGCAGACCACATTTGCACACTTGTTGTCACCATCACTCACAAAACACCCTCCCTCCACTTAGGCTCCCAGTACCAGCTCATTCTCTTTCAATTTTTACAATATCCAAATCTTAGATTCATACTTATTACATCCCGAGTTCAAATTATTAATTGATATTTGTAACTGTTTCTCATTTTGAGTTGTGGCCCATCAACAAATGAAGGTCCTGTAGCTTTACTTCCAGACTTTATTCCATTCCTGGCACCATGGTTAACTTTACTTTGAGAAGGCAGCTCCTCCTCAGTCATATTTCATGTACCTTTGGACCTGTGGGACCTCTCTCCTAACACTCTCTGATAATGTTCTGCTTCTGCTCAAGAGGTTTTCAGCATCTGACAATGTTCCAATTCTACTTAAAAGGTTTTCATTGGAAAATTCCTCAGAAGTAAGCAGCGTAATTATTCTGTTCCTAGTCTGAAAGCTTTGCTGAAGTCTGTTCACTTTGAGTTGGTCCTACGAATTTCTGAAATGGCAATGGAAACACAAACAATTGCACTAGCGTACACCCACCAAACTAGTGTGTAGTCCCCGTCTGTGCCTGCCTCATCTGTGAGACACTGAAGAAAGAAACTGGCTTCACTGGAGTTACAGATGAAGGGTTACCCACACTCGCTGGTCTAGATTAACGAGATCCTGAAATAGAGGGGAAATCAGCAGCCAACAAATACCAAGTCTTCTTTTCCAGAACTCATGAGACAGTGCATTCTTGGGCGCCAAAGACCTCTTCCCTTATGGAGACGTCCAAGGAGATGTTTGCCAAGCCCAGCCAAGAGGAAAGGGTTCAGTGAGGGGCTGTGGGAAATTGAGAACAACTCTACCGTCAGTACTTCTGGCTATCCTCCCAGAACAAGAGCTACATGATAGAACCTGAGCCAGGACCAGAGTCCATAGAGGGTGACAGTGACAAGAAGGAAAGTGCTTGGGGCAATAGTACTAAGGTGGGAAATCTGGTCATTGACCAGCCAACCAAGGAGAAGAATGAGAAAGAGGTGCTGCAGAGAGTGAACTTCTGGAGGACTCCCCAGAGCATCCAAAGGAGGCTGAAGACTTTGGAGTGAAAGAAGTAGGTGACTGCTTTGGAGGGTGAGAGACCTCTATAGAGGGAGAAAAGAATAACACCACCTCTGAAATGGGTTCTGGTCAGGGGCCTCTCCAGGAGGGAGGAGGAAGAAAAGGAAGAGGAAAAAGAAGATGACGAAGCTGCCAAGGAAATTGCACAAGGTTTCAGACATCAGAGAGCCGGAGAGCCTGTAGCCACCAATGTTTCCAGAGGAACTGTGGTCTGAATGCTACTGAGGATTTTGTCCATGGCCTGAAAACTGGGAACCCCTTCCCTCACCCCACCCCACCCCATTCCCATCTTCCCCTCTTCTCACTATGTGGCTCCTGGAGATTGACCTGGATGGGGTAGGCCGCCTAACCCTCAGCTCCATGTCCTCATACCTCTGTGATCTGAGTCAGGGCCATGTCCTCTGCTTCCTGGGATGAGATGAAGCTATAGCCGTTCTATGCTAGAGCTATTTTCCAGGACTTGGGGTTTAGATGAGCTTTTCCCACTCTTTGATACCTCTGTGCCCCTCCCCAAGCATTCTGAAATTTTGGGTTGGGTGGATGTGTGGGTGGTTTGGGTCGACAGTCTTCTCAAATTATGACAAGGTGGAGGGCAGAAGGACAGGCTAGTGCATCTTCCTGGATTCCTGTCTCCTCACACATATTCCAGCTGCCTTGATTCAGGGAAAGTGGGACAGCTTATGGGAGATGGCCTTCCTTTCACTCAATAATGACCTTTCTATCTTTTATTGACCCTGGGAGTTCTGGGAATTATAGTTAATCGAAACAAGGTTTTGTGGCTCCAGAGTTGTTTGGTCCAAGAACATGAGATCTGAAGGGCTGACTCTACCCAGCTTGGGTGGGAGTTAAGAGCACCTGTCCTCTTTTAATTCTCAGGGCCAGCAATGGGATTCCCTTGGGTGAACCTAGCTGTCTTCTTCTCTCTCCCCCAAAGCACCCAAGGCCAGCATATCATCATATGAATTGCCCAAATAAAAAGGAGGTTATTTTTTAGGAAGTTGTCTTTTAAAAAATAAAATTATTTAGAGACTCCTTATCCTCGCCCTATGCCCCACTTTGCTCCTCTCTCCCTTATCATTGTTCCCATTTCTGAGGTGCACTGGGAGGCTTCCCATCTCTTTGGGACTTAAATTTCTTTTTATAGCTCGAACTTTGGTGTTCCTTTGAGTGTCATTCCCCATCCACTTAGCTCCACCTAGTCCCTTCAATATGTTAACAGATCTCATTTGTAACTTCTCCTTTGAGTGCTCCCTCTCAACCTCTTCCTTGGGCTCTGATGAAAACTTGCTGATTGTAGCTTTGGCAAAGTTTACTTCTGAGAACTGTAGACCATTTCATTCCTAGGAAAATAAATCCAGTTAATTACTAAAACGAAATAGCAATGACACAGCTTCCAGCATCACAGCAATACACAAGCCACCACAGTATAGCAAACTGACAAAGTGGTGGTGTGAGTGCAAAGTAGGAGATTTGAAAACTCTTTCAACGAGTGCCTCTGAGAAGTTTCAAATCCCCTACTTTTTGATTAGTAATGAAGCACGTTACCATTATTGCCACCTAAAGTCTCTTATAAACATGTTACTCTTGGTCGATTCTGACTCTCAGTGACCCTATAGAATGGCTAGAACTGACCCATAGGGTTTCCTAGACTTTAATCTTTATAGATGCAGTAAATGCAAGGGTACTTCAAAAATTCTTAGAAAACAAAAAGATAAAGGACTTTAAAAAATCATTTTATTGGGGGCTCTTACTTCTCTTATAACAATCCATATATCCAGGCTGAGCCCTGGTGGCATATGGTTGTGTGCGAGACTGAAGCCCACAGGGTTGACGGTTCAAATCCAGCAGCAGCTCTCCAGGAGCAAGGCTGGGCATCACCAGGGCAGTGATGCCACACACACACACAACAATCCATAAATCTATTGTGCCAAGCACATTTGTACATATATTACCATCCTTTTCAAAGCATTTTTTTTCTATTTGAGCCTTTGGTATCAGCTCATTTTGTTTCATCCCTCCTCCACCTCCCCCTCTCCCTCATGAGCCCTTGATAATTTATAAATTATTATTTTCATATCTTACACCAACTTCTGTCTCCCTTCACCCACATTTCTGTTGTTCATCCCCATGGGTTTGGGGTATGGTTATTCATAGATCATTGTGATCAGTTCTCCCTTTCTTCCCTTTTATCCCCCTACCCTCATGGTATCTCGACTCCCATTATTGTTCCTGATGGGTTGATCTGTCCAGGATTCCATGTATTGAGAGCTCTTGTCTGTACCAGTATACATGCTCTCGTCTAGCCAGACTTGTAGGGTAGAATTTGCGTCATGATAGTGGGGGGTTAGGGGCGGGGGAGGAGGAAGCATTAAAGAACTAGAGGAGTGTTGTATGCTTTGTCAGTGCTATACTGCACCCTCGCTGGCTAGTCCCTTCCTTGTGACCCTTCTGTGAGGGATGCCCAATTGTCTATAGATGGGCTTTGGGTCTCTACTCTGATCCGTCCTACCTCTTGTTTGCATTGATATGATTATTCTGTGCCTTCTGATACCTGATTCCATCAACACAACACCTTATCACACAGGCTCGTGTGCTTCTTCCATGTGGGCTTTGTTGCTTCTCAACTAGATTGCTGCTTGTTTATCTTCAAGCCTTTAAGTCCCCAGATGCTATATATTTTGATAGCCAGGCATCATCAGCTTTCTTCACCACTTTTGCTATGCACCCATTTTGTCTTCTGCGATCTTGATGGGAAGGTGAGCATCACAGAATGCCAGGTTATTAGATTAAAGTATTCTGTGTTGAGTAGAGGTCCAATGTTTGTATGCTACCTTAATATTTGACATAGGGACATAGTTCTATGTTCATAGTTCTTTGTTCTATCATTATATATAAATATAATTGCATATGTACATGCTTGTATTTGTACCTCCTTAAATGTCCTTTGTCTCCAAGTTCTTTCCTCTATTTCCTTTTACTTTCCTCTTGTCCCACTATGGTGTTTGACCTTCATTCAACTTTCTGTAATTCTCCTTGGCTATATTGCATTTGATCAGGTCCCACCAGGCATTCTACACCCTCCTCACCATTGCTTTTAGTTCACTTCTTGTTCCCTTGTCCCTGAGTTTGTTGATGCTTCCCTCCCTACCCTATACTCTCCCCCCGCCGCCCCCGCCCCTGAACTATTGGTCCCATTGTTTTCTCCTCTCAATTGTTTATCCTGCCTATCTTAGATAAACACGAAAAATAAAAAACAAAACAAAAATTTAAAGAAAATCCTATTCATAGTTTCAGGTCTGTCTGTTGACATTTTTTTTTGCGGGGGGGGGGGGGTCTATTGACTTTTATGAATGTATTCTAATTGAGTCTGATGAAGTGCCAAGCCTTGCCTCGAAATCTATTGTGGGATTCCTAGGGTGCTTCATTGCTTTGCTGCTCTGGTGCGGTGGGGTCAGAATGGTCACAATGCCTGCAGCGTGTCTCCATTATTGTCGCCATAACACTATGGGTCAGTGAGGGAATGCTGTGTCTCATGATGGGCCCAGCCCTTCGATCGACAAAGGAATTTTTCTATGAGCTTTTTAAAAGCTGAAAAGGATTGTGTATATGATGTAGAACTCTACCTTAAAATCTAGGCAAAGGAAAGTTAGTATTCATAATATGTCAAACAATTGATGTGTGTATAATCCTATGAAATAATCATTTTAGGAAGATTAGTCTGGTAGCAATGTGTAGCAGTAGCCTGAAAGGAAGTATTGAAGTGCTAACTGATTTTGTTTGATTTTCCCCTTCCCTTCAATCATCTGTTAGTGAAATTTTAGTTTGCTTGAAATTTATCAGTTTATAAAAAGAAACAGGAGGTGGTAGAAGAATTCTTAATTACAAAGTGTTGCCCAATTTTCTTAGACTATTCCTATCCCCTTTAAGAATGAGTTTGCTCTTTCTGTTCTTGAGAGGAATGTAAATATTATATTTGTACTTGCCACGTTAATAATTTTTTTCAGTTCTCAGTGCCATAGATGCAAACACAGCTGCCTTAGCATTTTTTTATGAGCTCTGGATACTATGTAGAAATTGCCTTACCAGTATATAGAAATTGCAAAAGTGTTATACAGGTTAACTCTGTGATGGCTGTGAGTTTGCAGTTTTAATGGAAAGTCAGAAATTTACAGTAGTGATATACTAACCAGAAAGTTGGCAGTTCATCCACTCTGTGGGTGAAAATATCTGATGATCTTCTATTGTAAATATCACAGCCTAGGAAACAGTATGGGACTGTTCTATTGTCTTACATAGGACCTCTATGAATTGAAATTGACTTTATAGCACATAAAAGAACCATAAAAATCATGTTGGCATCTCCTTGAAATTCAGATGATGTGTGTTTTTATAATGCTTCTATTAATATTTCTAGGGAGGAGATAGTATATAAATTTTATGTGGTGTTGTAGATTATGTCTGTAAATGTTTAAATACCTACTAGGGCAAACAGGTTATTTTAAATACAACTCCATGTATTACTTTTTAACAAACTCTAAATGTATTGTTGGTATGTAGTCCTTCTTAGTTAGATGTTTGTGTTAGTCTGGGTAGACTAGAGAAACAAATTCATATACATACATATGTTTGTAAGGGAGAGGTTTATATACAAGAGCCATTGAACATTGAGAAAACATCCAACCCAGTCCAGTCCAAGGACATAAGTCCAATATCAGCCCATATGTCCGATACCAATCTGTAAGTCCTTTTCAGACTTTCGAAGCACATGTAATGATAGCAGGACAATCACAGGCTAGTGGGTGCAGAGCCTTGTGTATCCAGTGGCAGTGGAAGCAGCTCAGCACTGGCGGAGGTCTCCCCATGGCTCCTCCAGTTTCCAGGGCTCAAGGCCTATCAGCATGCTGCCATGTGGCTTGTCAGCTGCAGTATCTCCCAGGGAATGAGCTTTGTCAGTAGAGAGTCTCCAACCGAGTGAGATTGTGTTCTGCCTCCAAGAAGGAAGTACCAGATTTCTTAGAATCCTCAGAAGAGAAGGCCATGCCCACACAGAGATCTCATTGACTATCTCCAAATTGACAAGCTAGACTTCACCCCTATGCTTTAAAAAAAAAAAAAATTATTGAGTGTTCATACAACTCTTATCACAATACATACATCTATTGTACGCAAAGCACATTTGTACATTTGTTGCCATCATTCTCAAAACATTTTCTTTCTACTTAAGCCCTTGGTATTAGTGCCTCACATTTCCCCTCCCTCCCACCCCCTCCCTCATGAACTCTTGGTAATTTATAAATTATTATTCTTTTGCCATTTCGTACATTGTCTGATGTCGTCCTTCACCAGCTTCCCTATTGTCTGTACCCCAGGGAGAAGGTTATATGTAGATGCTTGTAATCAGTTCCCCCTTTCTACTCCACCTTCCCTCCACTCTCCCAGTATCTCCACTCTTACCACTGGTCCTGAATTCCCCACATTTCCTGGTCCTATCTGTACTAGTGTACATCACCTGGTCTAGCTGAATTTGTAAGGTAGAATTTATCCCTACACTCTTTTTGTTTTGTTTTGTTTTGTTTTTTGGGAGCATCACTGCCCTCAGGTGGTGGGAGTAGGAGGCCCAGCCTTTGCTCCATGGAGTTGGAATCGAACCTCCATCCCAGTGGGCCGCAGTCCTGCGCACAACCACTACGCCACTGAGGCTCAGCCCATCCCTACACTCTTAATTCGCAAATTGATGCTAGATTAGGTGAGTGCAGCAATGTTTAACATTGTCAGAAACTCTTGGTTAAAACTAATCTCTATTATAAAATGATGACAACATATGTACAAATGTGCTTGGTACAATTTAATGTATGGATTGCTACAAGAGTCCCAAATAAAATGATTTGTAAAAAGGATCAATAAATATTATCTAATAAAGCAATATGATTTTTTTAAATTTGAGGATGTGAAATTATTACTCTTTTAAATTATTATCAAAGTATTTTATTTATTACCACTTTCTCATATATTCATTCTCTCTTGGCTTCTATTCAAGAGTGCTTCAGAATGGTTCTTCAGAATACTTATATATCAAATAGAAATGAGTGGATTTTTTTTGGTTTTTTACTGAATATAAAAGTTGCTGTCATGGAGTTGGTCCTGACTCATGGTGACCCTACATACAGCAGATTGAAATGCTAGTTGGTTGTTCACGCATAATCTGTTGGCGATTGAACTGAGGAGTGATCCATAGGGTATTTATTGGTTGATTTTAAGAACTAGGTCACCAAGCCCTTTTTCCAAATTCATTTAGTCAAGGAGCTCTGCTTAAATCTGTTCAGCATCATAGCAAATACAGGCCTCCTGTGATAGATGGTGGCAGTACATGGAGTTCATTAGCTGGGAATTAGACCTGATACTCCTGAATGGAAGAAAAGAACTCTACCGCTAAAACACCAATACCTTCCTACCTTAATGATTGAAAAAAGTACAAGTTCATTGTGAAAGTTAAAATAATATCAACACACACAAAAGCAAACTTACTCCCATTGGGTCAACTCCAATTCATAACAACTGCCCTGGGCAGAGTAGAAGTGCCCTTGTGGATTTCTGCAGCTGTACCTCTTAGGGGAGTAGGAACCCTTATCCTTCTGTGGAGCACCTTGGGTATTTGAATGGCTGATTATGTTCTGAGGATATTATAGATATTACCTTAAAGGATTGTGTGTGTTTGTACTTTTGTTGTTGTCTTTTTAGCATTACGAGAAACTTTTGAGAAAGTCTAGTTGCTATCTTAAACGTAAAGCTATTTATTTTCATTATTTACCCAAATCATTTTTAAAATGAGAAAGGGCTCAGTTGTGTAACCTTAGTTGTTGTTTTTTTTTAACCTTAGTTTTAAAGGGGAATATTTAGTATTTATATCTAATGGGTTTTTTTAACATGGGGAAAAACATGATTTATAGATTAAGCTATCGTGTTTACATTCATACATAGAAAAAATATTATTACAGTGGAGTGAAATTGTATAAATCTACCTCTTATTTTGATATCAGATATTTGAAAAGAATAGGGATTTTGAGTGTTATTTGATCCAACTGCTTTGCCATTAGGTGCTTGAACGTTTCTTACATACCTGTTTTGATGGACACATATCAAAATGGCATGTGAATGAAACCACACATTTTCTTTAGAAAAAAAAATACTACATTTAAAAATAGCATAATATGCATTCTTAACTTAAAATGAAATGACGATCCCATATACATATGTAATTTATAATATTTAACATTAGACAGCATTTGAGATATTTGAGATATCATAAGGGTCGGTCAGTATAACAATCTCTGCCACATTGTTTGCCTTTACATTTGAAGTTTACTTTCCAGAACTTTTTTTTTTCTTTTGTGGCATCACTGCCCTGGTAGGAGTAGGAAACCTAGCCTTGCTCCTAGAGAGCTGCTGCTGGATTTGAACTGTCAACCCTGTGGGCTGCAGTCCCGCACTCAACCACTACGCCACCAGGGCTCAGCCCTCCAAGAACTTTTTTTTATTACATTTATATTTATTACTGAAGTAATGCTTTCATGAGTGAAACTGATTTACTGAGATTAATGCTCAATTTCTTTTGTGTCAAATTGACACATCTCCATAGGGATAGGTATGACAGAGAATGTCAAGATTAGAAGACTTAGGAGAAAATGAATTTGGATGTATATGTCTTGTTAAATGGATAAACTCTGTATTAATGGTAGGAGATAAATGTAAACTTTTTGTTATTTTCATTGATGAAATCGATATATGGTATATCAAAATGTGCATCCTGTAAAACTTGGGTTACAGAAGAAACAAATGGAGAGACATTATGTAGTTCTAACTCTTGTCAGTGATCTTAGAACAGAATCTTGAGATATCATAAAATTTAATTGTTCACTCATTTTAAGAAAAGTTGTACAATCACCACAATCAATTTCATCTTCAATGCTGTTAATGCCTTATTTACCCCTAAGCTTTCCTTACATGCCCCTAAGTAATTATTCACCCCTTTACTGCCTGAATAGAGTTATCCTAGGTTGCATATACAGAAAATCATATGATTGAATGATTAAGTTGTATGATATGTGATGTATGAAGTTATGCCAATAAAACTATCCAAAAAATCAAAGGAAATATTGCATTGGGCAAATCTGCTGCATAAAAACCTCAAATTTTTGAAGAACAAGGATGCTATTTTCAGGACTACGGTGACCTGACCTGACCCAAACCATGATGTTTTCAGTCACCTCATACTCATGTGAAAGCTAAGTGAACCCTGAAGCCAGAGGAATTATTCTTGCATTTGAATTATGGTGTTTGTAAAGACCGTATGGACTGCCAGAAAAATGAACAAATCTGTCTTGGAAGAAGTACAGTCAGAATATGTTTTAGAACAAGGATAGCATCATCTCACACACTTCAGGCTTATCAGGAGAAAGTAGTCCCTGGACAAGGACATCATCCTTGGTAAAATAGAGGGTGTGTGAAAAACAGAGGAGATGGATTGACACCAAGGCTAAAACAACGGGCTCCAACATGCCAATTGTGAGGATAGTGAAGGACTGGGCAGAGTTTCCTTCTGTTGTACCCAGGATCACTGTGAGTCAGAATTGACTGGACAGCATCTAACAATAGCAGCCGGTGAGGACGGTGAGATTTCACCTCACTTTGGACATGTTATCTGGTGGGACCAATTCCTGGAGAAGGACTGGTGGAATATGAATGAAAAGAGATAGCTCAGTCCTCACTGAGATGGATGAGTGAGTGGATGCCGTAGCTACTACAATGAGCGAGCTCACACATGGCAGTGATTTTAAGGAAGGCCAAGTCCAGCAGTGTTTTATTCGATTCTACATCGGTTGTTATGTGTTGAAACTGACTCAATGGCACCCAAAAACAGTGGCATGAAAAATTCAATTACTTTGTTTGTGAAGTAAATGGAACTGGGAGTTTCATCTAAAAATAAAGAAGAACCTTTTCTTAAAGCACAGCTTCCAGATCAAACCATAAGGTAAGTAAGGGTCAAATACATTATCCTGAAAGATCATTGAATTTTCTTTCTGTGACTTGACTCTTTACTAATTTTTAAGGAGACATTTTTTTAACCTCTGCAATAATTCTGCTTGGCAGAAATTAGAATATATAAAATGAGTTGCCAATCCAAGTGATTGTTACACCTTTATTTTCTTAGGATAGAATGTAAAGTTTGTAGTAATAATAGAAAACTATATTTTAGTATTTTGTATTTGCAAGGAGTATGCTGTTATATAGTTTTACTTTTATCATAGCCTCATGAACTGGAAACTTATTATTATTTAGTAATGCAGAGGAAGACACCAGGAAATTAGGATTTTGTTATCAATTATATTTAATTTTTAAATGTGATAGTGACTTCTAGTTAAGATAGTAAACTCAGCTGACTGGGAAAGATTCCTTCTTTTCCAAATCTATGAAAATGCTAGGTTAAAAGTAAGGCACTAAGAGAAATACTCATCAGGGCTTGAAAACAAAAAGGACAAATCTACAGATGCCTGAAACGAAGTGAAAACTCAGAGTTAAAATAGAAACAGAAGCCCCGCCCTCCAGGGAAAATAGTCGTGCTCTGTGAGATTTAATCTACAGTGCCAGGAATGCCTGGGAGCTGAAAGTGGGCCCACAACAAGATCTGAATTATTAATGAAAGAGGCCTAGAAAAAGTACATTTACCAGTTTGGGTTTATATTACCTAGTATATCTTCTTCCTATCTCTTGATTTTTAACCTTCCTAGTGGTATAATTTTATATCTGTTGCCAGCAATGTTGTTGGATCGTATTTTTTTAAACCTTGTGTCACAGTCTTTTATGATTAGTGAGTTTAGCCTATTTATTTCTTGTAATAACAAGTAATAGGAGTTCATTGAATTTTATTAACTACTCTTTTGCAATTTAGAAACTTTGAGCCATAATTTTTATACCTTAAATATATTTTACTTTTATAGACATTCATTGATTTGATATTTCTATTGAGACCTATACTTCCTTTTGCGGCTCCAGAGTGGCACAAATAGTTTACACTTGCATAGGTTGTCAGTTTGAACCTATGCATCCTAAGTTTACAGCCAAGAATACCCTATGAAACACTTCTGTACTAAAATGCATGTAGCTAGAATTGACCCAGTGGCATTGAATTTGCTTTGGCTTATTTTTTTTCCCTTACCTTGAGAAGTTTTTTTTATCTTTAAAAGAAAATCATGTTCCCCCATATAAGTGGCCAGTAAGCACAAGAAAAAATGCTCAATGTCATTAATTATTAAACCCAAAACCAAGCTCAGTGCCATGGAGTCAATATTGACCCTTGAGGACAGTGTAGACCTGACCCTGTGGGTTTCTGAGACTGAGACTATGGGAGTAGAACGCCTCATCTTTTTCCTGAGTACACTGTTGGTTTAAACTTGTGGCCTTACAGTTAGTAGCCCAATGGGTAGTCAGTATGCTACCAGGGCTCCTCATTAGTCATCAAGGACATTCAGATCTAAACTGTAACACTTCCTACCTACCAGGATACCTATAAAAAAACTGGGAGGAACTCTGGGAAGGTGGCGACCAAGTAGTCCTACATAGAACTCTCCCTGCCCCAGCTAGAAACCAACAGGTAGAGGAGATTCACATTTTGAGAAATTAGACATGTGAGCAGAATTGTCAATTCTCCAGGAATATTTTGGATCCCTCCCCCTTTTATAAAAGGAAAAAGTCCATTTTCACCTCCAGAGAATACTGAGCTCAGCACAGCAGTTTCTGTGGCCTATCCAAGTTCTGCAACCGCCAGTTCGAGACTTCCCCTCCCAACTGCCCCCCAATTAGAAATGCTTCCCACCTGGTGCCCCCAACTCCTATCCCTATCTGACCTCTGAGAACTGTGTGGAGGCCAGACCTTATAATGGGTGGCACTGAATAGCTTATCTCCTCTGTATCACCTGATCACCCTCCTTCTCCCCCCCTTTTAAAATACTGTTTTTGGGGCTTCTTACATCTCTTGTCACAATCCCTGCAATCATCCATTTTGTCAAGCACACTTATACATATGCTGCCATCATCATTTTCAAAGCATTTTCTTTCTACTTGAGCCCTTGATATCAGCTCCTCATTTTCCCCCTCCCTCCTTCACCTCACTCCTTCATGAACACTTGATAAGTTGTAGGTTATTATTTTCATACCTTACATGGTCCTCTGTCACCCTTCACCCACTTTTCTGTTGTTCGTCCCCCTGTTGATCTTTGTGATCTATTTCCCCTTTCTTTCCCCACCTTCCCCTTATCCTCCTGCTATCTTTATTTCATTGTTGGTCCTAAAGAGTTTATGTATCCTGGGTTCCCTGTGTTGGACTCTTACCTGTAGCAAAGTGTGCATGTTCAGATCTAACCCGATTTGTAAGGTAGAATTGAGATCCTGATAGTGGGGGGTAGGAAGCATTAAATAACTAGAAGAAAGTTGTGTTTCATTGGTGCTGTACTGCACCCTGGCTCATCTGTTCCTTGTAACCCTTACGTGAGGGGATGTCCAATTGTCTACAGATGGACATTGGGTCTCCACTCCACCCACCTCTCCCCCCATTCATATTGGGTATGATTTTGTCCTGAGTCTTAGATGCCTGATACCTGATCCCACTTATACCGCATGATCACACAGACTGATGTGCTTCTTCCTTGTGGACTTTGTTGCTTCTGAGCTAGATGACTGCTTGTTTACTTTCAAGCTTTTCAGACTTCAGATGCTATATCTTTTAGTTTTTTTTTTTTAGTTTTTTAGGCATCACTGCCCTCTGGTGGTGGGAGTAGGAGGCCCAGTCTTTGCTCCTGTGGAGCTGGAATTGAACCTCCATCCCAGGGGGCTGCAGTCCTGTGCACAACCACTACGCCATCAGCGCTCATAGTCGGGCACCATCAGCTTTCTTCATCACATTTGCTTATGTACACATTTGGCGTCAGCGATCATATCAGGAAGGTGAGCACACAATGTTAAGATTTTTAGTTCTTAAAGCCTGATAACTGATCTCTTTGACACCTCGTGGTTCCACAAGCTGGTGTGCTTCTTCCATGTGAACTTTGTTGTTTCTGAGCTAGATGGCTGCTTGTTTTCTGTTAAGCCTTTAAGACCCCAGATGCTACTACATCTTATGATAGCTGGTCACCATCAGCTTTCTTCACCTTTGCTTATGCACTCATTTGTCTTCAGTGATCATGTTGGGAAGGTGAGCATCATGGAATGCCAATTTAAAAGAACAAAGTATTTTTTTTTGTTTTTGTTTGTTTGTTTGTTTGTTTGTTTGGGGGAGCATCACTGCCTTCTGGTGGTGGGAGTAGGAGGCCCAGCCTTTGCTCCTGTGGAGCCGCTGCTGGAATTGAACCTCCATCCCAGTGGGCCGCGGTCCCACGCACAACCACTATGCCACCGGGGCTCAGCCCCGAACAAAGTGTTCTTGCATTGAGGAAATACTTGAGTGAAGATCCAATGCCCATTTGCT
Organism: Nesogale talazaci; assembly: GCA_004026705.1. NCBI lineage: Eukaryota > Metazoa > Chordata > Mammalia > Afrosoricida > Tenrecidae > Nesogale > Nesogale talazaci. The sequence continues at coordinate 42,443 of PVJH01002404.1, read as the reverse complement.
GTCCTAATACTAACCTTATGCACATTGATCTATTTCCCCATCATCATATATAAATACATTCACCTATGTATATGCCTGTATTTAGACCTCTATAAATGCCCTTTACCCTTCAGTTCTTTCCTCTATTTCCTTTTACTTTCCTCTTGTCCCACTATCATGCTCAGCCTCCATTTGGGTTTCAGTATTTTCTCTCTGTTACATTACTCTTGATCAATCCTTATCGGACCTCTCACATCCACCTTGTCACTGATGTCAAATCACTTGTTCCCTTGTCCCTGCACTGGTCAACAGCCCCCCTCCTTTCCCTCTCCTCCCCATCTTCCATGTCCCTCCCCCCACCAAACCATCAGTCTCATCATTTTTGCCTCCAGACTGTTGATGCAGTCTATCTTATCTAAATAGACCTGCAGAGATCACAATATGTATAAAAAAGGCATCTTAAGATGAAGCAACCAAAGAAAATAAAACAATGATAGCAACAAAAAACACCCCAATGTCATATATATGTAAAAAAATAATAACAATATAAAAACCTGTAAATAATTCAAGGTCTGTTCGTTAACCTTCAGGAATATCTCATCAGTTGAGTCCGATGGGGTGCCACATCCTGGCCTCAAAGTATATCCTTGGCAGTCCATCAGGAACTCCATGCTCTGTCACATACCCTTAGTGTTTTTGCCATGGTGTGGTTGGGTCAGACAGGGTATAATACTGACCCTGTTTCTCCATTGTTGACCACGAGGGGCCTTGGGTTAGCGAGGGAAGCTGTATTTATTGGGGTCGGACATGTGATCCTCTGTGCATCAGCTGTTCTGAGTGGGAATATCATCCTGAAGGCTCAGTGGGCCAGGATGCACTCCATTCTCTCTTCCTCCCCATTCATTTGTTCTTGTGTGCTCTGGTCAGGCATATTGCACTCCCCAAGCTGCAGTTTCAGTGCTGACCTACAAAGCAAACTTCCCTGGGAGAAGAGGCGGCTGCCCCCGTAGTTGGGGTTGGGCGCTCAGACCCCTTCATTGGTTCCTCGCACCATGCCATCACACGCTGCATTCACATCCTGGAACACCAGGTTTAAGTTTGGTCCCTCTTTCCCTGTTGAGGTATATATAATACACTCTCCTTGGGTGGCTTAATACCCCATTCTCTCTCTACACATCACTATCTGCTCCACCCCATTCCCATCCCCCCACGCCATCTAGCTACCATATGTAGCCCTGGATTTGGTCTGGCCCCTGCCATACTACCTGGGCCTCCCCCCAGGTATTTCTGTTTGCAGTAGCTTTTTCCTGATTCCCCTTTGCATATTTTTTAATTAAGCTTACCTCAGTGGACTCGTGTTGTACCTGCCCTTTTGCGATTGGCTAACTTCACTTAGCAAAATTACCTCCAGTTCTTCCCATGCGATGATGTGCTTCATGTGTTTGTCACTGCTTTACAGCGATGCATAGGATCTGTGTTAGTCCAGATAGACTAGAGGAACAAATTTCAGAGACACACATATAGGTATAAGGAAAGGGTTTATATACAAAAGAAATGTGACACTAAGAAGGCATCCCAATCCAGTCCAGTGCAAAGTCATAAGTCCAATATTAACCCATATGCCCGAAGTCAGTCTATAAAATCTGCTTCCGACTCAAGAAGTCACAGGTCAGTGGCTACAGAGTCCCCCATGGCTCCTCGCTTCCAGGGCTCAGGTCCATCAACAGCATGCCACTCCAGCTTCAGAGGTCTGTCTTCATCAGGGCAAAGCCGTGTGGTCTCTACGCTGGCTCCTCCAGCTTCTCGGAGGCTGCATCTTGTGTTTTCCGTGATTAATCGTCTCTGAAACTAACTCCCAACAACTGGGGAAGAGAGCGTCTCATCTTTACAAGGGAAGTTCCGCGAGATTTCCCAGGAGTCTCAGGTGAAAGCCATGCCCACACAGAGGCCTCGTCAGCTACTCAATGGATTTCTCCTGATTAACAGGCTAGACTCCACCCCTACATTTCAATTATAAAGTTAACATAAGCACATGACTGCCACAGGATCCATTGTATGTATGTACCACAGGTTTTTAATCCATTCATCAGTTGATGGAAATTTGGGCCGCTTCCAACTCCTTGCAGGTGTGAACTGTGCTGCGATGAACATTGGAGCACAGATGTCTGGTTGTGGTTCGTTGCTTGCCTCTTCTGGGTATATGTCCAGTAGGGGGATTGCTGGGTCGTATGGTAACTCAATTTCCATCTGTTTTAGATATCGCCAAATTGATTTCCATAGTGGCTGGACATACATACAAGTCCAGCAGCAGCAGATAAGAGTTCCTAGCTCCCCTCAGCCTCTCCAATACTCGTTGCTTTCTGATTTTTTGAATTGGGCTATCCTTGAGGGTGTGAGGTGGTATCTCATTGTTTTGATTTGCATTTCTCTTATGGCTAATGATCGGGAACATTTTCTCATATGTTTATTGGCCATTCAGATTTTTGCCTCTGTGAAACTTTTGTTCTGGTCCTTTGTCCACCTCCTCATGGGCAGTTAGTTTTGTTCTTTTTAGAAGCTATCAGGGTATTGTAGATTTTAGTAATAAGGCCTCTATCTGATTTGTCATTGGTAAAGATATTTTCTCAGTATGTGGACTCTCTTATTATTCTCTTGGTGTATTCTTTAGATGTACACAGTTGTTTTCTCTTCGGTATATCCCACTTGTCTATTTGTGCCTCCTCTGAGTTTGTGTCCTTCCCTATTTCTGATAGCATATGTAATCCCAGTGCCAAAGTTCTCAGGTTGGTCCCAAGTCCCTCATTGATGGCCCTAATAGTTTGGGGGTTTACTTCAGATCTGTCAAACACCTTGAGTTTATTCTAGTGCATGGAGTGAGGTCAGGGTCTTGCTTCATTTTTCTACAGGTAGACATCCATTTTTTTCCAGCACCACTTGTAGAAAAGGGCATCTGATTCCCATTTGATATTTTGGGGATCCTTATCAAAGATCAGTTGTCTGTATGATGATGTTTTTATTTCTGGGTTTTCAGTTCTTTTCCATTGGTCTGAGTATCTATCATTATGCCATTACCATGCTGTTTTGACCACTGTGACTGTATAGTATGACTAGCACACCTCTTAAAATACACTTTTCCAATATATCAAAAGTCAATGTATTTAACTAGAAGACTATGCTTAATACTGTCACTTAAACCTTGCACTTGAGGTTCTGTCATCTATTCATGATCTATTCAGCTCTTAGCACTTCTTCATCTCCACACAATAGAATTTCCAGCTCCTATCTGATTTTCCACCTCTAATCTGAGCCAGCACATTCTGTCCTACACAACTCAGAACCCTGCACATCATTCTATAGCTGGACCACTCTGCCTCACAGGCAGCAGCTAACCATAGTAACGTCAATAAATCAAGAGAAACAAAAGTGAAAAACTAAAGATTACCCAAACCCAGTATTACACAACACACAGAGGGCTGCTATGGTGCTTTGAACATGGTATCCACTTTAAAGATCCATGGTTCAATGTCCCAGAGCTGTATGACACATGGGCTGGGTCAACAGGGAGTTTACAGAAACAGAGACCACTGTGGCTTATTTGAATGATTTTCTCCCCTTTTTTCTTTAATGTGTGTATTAATTACTATAACCTGACCTCTGATATAAACTGACTGCTTCTGTTCTGTGCCAAAGATTTTGATAGTGTTATCATTCCCTTTTTGTTTTTAGGAGCCTTTTATTTGGGCTAATTAGTCTTTTTTTGAGTTGTGTGTTGTTGAGTCTCCATGTGCTTGTCTCTTTTTATGCTTTCTATTGTTAACTTCCAGTTTTATGGCACCATGGCACTGTGGTCTGAGAAAATGATTTGAATGATCTCTATGCATTTGAATTCTGGATGTGATATGGAAATGCCACTAGGTGAACTAGACTGTCCCTCAAACACTCTTGCAACTTGAGGACTTAAGACTGAAACTACATAGTGTGTGAAGAAGCAAAAGACAGCAATACCAGAATACTAAAAATGCCAGTATGTGAACTAACATTTAATACTTCAAGCCATACATGCTATATTGCAATCCGCATTATTCTAGCAGACCTGTGTCTGACAATCTCAGGGAATATTACTGTAATTTTGCCTGACTGTTGTTTGTGCCTCCAGCCACATAAGGATTTATCCTTTACAAGTGAGTAATTCAGGTATTGCGATATGTAGTTAACCTACACTTGTTCAATATCCTTTCACAAACAGAAACCCCACCCAAAACCAAACTCACAGCTATCAAGTCACTGCCGACTCAGAATCACCCCCTGTGGTTCCTGAGACTTACTTAACTAGAACAGAAAGCCCTTTGTTTCTCACAAGTAGCTCCTGCTGATTTCCAACTGCCCCTGTAGATCACAGCCCAATGTGTAACCACTATGCCCCCAGGCTTCTTCTTGATAGTGTTTTAAAATTAGTCCCATGGGCTAATCAATGACACTATAAGATCTTTATGCTCCAGGAGATGGTTGACAGGATTCTGTACCATAAAGTAACAAAGGATGTCTGTGATGTGAATCACAGGCAGATCAAAAACAGATTCAAGAGTGGATTTTGTTCTTTGCTCCAATCTAAGAACAGTTGGTTTCTACAACATAGCCCTGCTCAATACTTGACCTTAAGAAGGAAACACATAGAATATGGGTATTCTAGAAAAGTGCAGTGAAAATATTAGATTATGCCTGGCTATCAAAAAGAATAGTATTGGGGCTCTTAAAGTCTTTTTTCCAAAGTGAGATGTCAACCAAACCCACATGGAAGAAGCACATCAATATCCGTGATTCAAGTCTTATAAATTATATAATCCAAATCTGAAGGAGGGAATACATGTGGGTACCAAAAAACAAACAAACAGAAAAGGTTCCATTGGGAGAGCTTTCATAATACGCAGAGCAGTGTGTGGCTGTCAAGGTTTGTTTCCTGCCCAGGAAAAATGCCTCAGAAACTTGTGATGTTAAATACAGCTTACAAGGATAGCGCTATGGGAAAAGCTCAAATGTATGAGTGGTTTTCTCGTTTCAAAAATGGTGAAGTGTCGATTGATGACACACCTCATTCCAAATGTCTGTTCAACTTCTTGAATGGTCGAAAATGCCAAATTATAGTGCATTTGGAGTTTGTTCCACCAGGTCATACTGTTAACCCAGCTTTCTATATAGAGTTTATGAAAATATTGCATGACAGTGTGCAACCAAAAAGTCCTGATTTGTGCCAGAAAGGGACTAGTTTTGTCACCATGATAATGCACCTGCTTACGCAGCAATCTCAGTGCATTAGTTTTGGGCAAAAAAGCAGCATGCCTCTCTTGCCCCATGCACCTTATCCACCTGACCACACTCCACGCAACTTATTTTTGTTTCTGTAAATTAAAAGGGACATGAAAGGACAGCAATTTGAGGATATAGAAGAGAGAAAACAGCTAGGGAGGTGCTGTCAGTCATCCAAACAGGTTTGAAAAATATTTCCAAGAATGAAATCGCAGATTTGACAAATGTATTAAGTGTAATGGAGAGTACTTTGACAGTGATAAGGTTATTTTGTAAAAAGTAAAAAAAAAAAAAAATTAAATACATAACTTTGAAAAAAAATCTGTTTTAGATAGGAACCAAGGAAAGATGGTCCCTTTAGGACCAGTGGTGATAGTGACAATACTGGGTGGGTGGAGGGAAGCTGGGGTAGAAAGGGGGAACTGATTACAAGGATCTACATATAACCTCCTCCTTGCGGTACAGGCAACAGGGAAATGGATGAAGGGAGACATCGGATAGTGTACAATATGACAAAATAATAATTTATAAATTATCAAGAGTTATAGCAGTTGGATAACCAGAACAAAAGATTGTACATGTACATATTCTTGGATAGCTTTCACCAAATTCTTCTGTGCTTTGGGCTGGATTCGCTAAAGAAGTAAAACCAGTGAACTGTTTATATGTCTATGTAGAGAGAAGTGACTCTTTAGTTTTAGAACCTGGCAAGCTCCCAGTCCATAAGTCCACTGTCAGTCTGACAACTTCTCCTGACTCATGTAGTTGCAGAGATTAATCAACTAAAAACCAACAGGTCAGACTGCAAGCTTCTAGCTGCTGGGATGACTGATTCCAAGGTATGGAAACAGGCTCGCGGGATTGGCAGGCAATATTCCAGGCTGCTGACTCAAGTCCCTTTGGAAGTCAGATAATGAACCAGGTGCTAGATCCAACCCCAGCAAAAAACAAATAACCTTTTCCCCAATAGCATCCACATACATTGGAAGCAGGCCATACTTCCATAAGGAATGCTGGTAGCTAAGAGTTAAGGACTGCAAACCGCAAGGCCAGCAGTTTAGCACCACCAGCCATTCTGTGAGAGAAAGACACGGCTTTCTACTCCCGTCAAGAGTTAGTTAGTTGCTCTTGGAAACTCACAGGGGCACTTGTACCCTGCCCTGTAGGTTTGCCGTGAGCCAGCCTTGACTTCACGGCGGTGAGTACAGTTATGCCCCAAGGAAACTGCTTTTCAATGAACTTGCTACATAGAATAGATCTTCACCTGGTAGTCCTTGTATTATATTAGATCTTATCACAGGGGATTACTACAGGTATCTTGATTTTCATCTCATGGGGTAATGCTTGGTTTTTGCATCCTTATCAACATAGCCTTAAACTTTGCTGGTCTTTTAAGTAAAAAGTAGGGTCATATTATTTTATAGCTTCAAATTTATGAATGGATTTGAACAAATAAATGTATGAGGACCTTCAAAAAGTCTGTGGGAAAATGTAATGAAAAGATAATGGGACAGTTTGTGTATTTGTTGTTCTTTAATACTACTTCCTTTAAAAGAAAAAGGAAATAGAGGGAACAACTAGGAGGCAAAGGTCATTTATAGATGTCTAGGCATGTACATATGTAAATATATTTATGTATGATGAGGAAATAGATCTATGTACATATATTTGTAGGTTTAGTATTAAAGTAGCTGATGGATATTCAACCTCTACTCAGGTACTCCTTCAATGTAAGCACACTTTGTTCAATTAGCCTGTCCTTCTGTGATGCTCACCTTCCTGACACAATCGCTAAAGACAAACTAGGTACATAAACAAATGTGGTGAAGAAAGCTGATGATGCTTGACTGTCAAAAGATATAGCATGTGGGGTCTTAAAGGCTTGAAGATAAACATGCTGCCATCTAGCTGAAAAGCATCAAAACCCACATGGAGGAAGAACACCAGCCTGTGTGATCATGAGTTGTCAATAAGATCAGGTATCAGGTATCAAAGACCCAGAACAAAAAAATCATATCATTGTGAGTGAGGGGGAGTGTGGAGTGGACACCCAAAGCCCATCTGTAGGCAACTGGACATCCCCTTACCGAAGAGTCACAGGGAGAAGACGAGCCAGTCAGGGTGTGGTATAACACTGATAGAACATACAACTTTCCTCTAGTTCTTTTATGTTTCCTCACCCCCACTATCATGATCCCAGTTCTACCTTACAAATCTAGCTAGACCAGGGGATGTACACTCTCTGTTCTGCATTCCCTGTATTTCTAGCTAACAGGGAATCCTGGACAAATAAACCCTCAGGACCAATAATGAGAGTAGAGATACCAGGAGGGTAAGAGGAAGGGGAGGGAGAAAAGGGCAACTGATCACAATGATCTACATATAACTCCCTCCCTGGGAGTCAAGACAACAGAAAAGGCTAAGCCCCAGTGGCGTTTAAGTAGTTGAGTGCGGGACTGTGGCCCGTAGGCTTGGCGGTTCAAATCCAGCGGCTGCTCTCAGGAGCAGCGCTGGGTAGCTCCTACAACCACCAGAAGGCAGTGATGCCCCCCCCCACAAAAAAAAAGACAAAAGAAAAATAGGTGTTGGGAGACATTGCATAGTGTAAGACATGAAAAAGTAATAATAAATTATCAAAGATTCATGAGGGAAGGAGAGTAGGGGGAAAATGAGGTAAGAGCTTAAGTTGAAATAAAATGTTTTGAGAATGATGATGGCAACAAATGTACATTGATTTTGGACCACCTGTTCCCTTGTCTCTGGATTTGTTAGCACCCACTTTCATTTCCCCATGTTCCCACAGAGCTGTTGGTCTGTTGTTTTCTCCTTTGAATTGTTTATCCCACCTATCTTATCTAGATAGACTTGCAGAGATAATAATATGCACAAAAACCAAGACAGAACAAAACAAAGCAACAAAAAAAATGATATAAAAAGAGAGAAAAAAGCCTGTAAATAATTCCAGGTCTGATTGTTGACCTTTATGAGTGTTTACAGATTGAGTCTGAGGGGGTGCCATGCCCTGGCCCCAAAGCATATTTTTGGTATATCCTGAGTCCTTTGTTGTTCTGTTCCCCTTGCTATTCTGTTGCACACCCTTAGTGTTCCGCTGCATTATGGTGGGGTCAGTTCGGGTGCAATTCCTTCACTGTGTCTCCAGTATTGTCCCCTGTATTGTCCCCTGTAGTGCTGTGCGTCAGTGAGGGATGCCACGTCTCATAGTATGGCTGGCCCTATGATCCTCTGTGCTTTGGCTCTTCTGAGTGGGAATATCATCCTCAGCTTAGTGGGCAAGGATGTGTTCCACTGTCTCTTCCTCTCCCTTCATTTGCTCCTGTGTGCTCTGATCACACATGTCCCTCTCCAGGAGCTGTAGCTTCAGTGCTGCCCTCTGAAGTGAATTCTCCTCTGGGAAGGGAACTGTCCACATAGTAGGGATTGGGACTGGCCCCTCAGATAGGATATTCTTAAGTTGTGTCTTGGTTCTTACATACTTGTTTAATTTTAATTAGCCTAAACCTTCATTTATTTCACAGTTGCCCCCTGGCCACATTGTAGATTCTACTACTGAGGTTCTCCTTTGTCTCTTTTCGTAGATGCAGTCAATTTGTTTTCTGTTATTCGATCTAGGGAAGTCCACTATGTTGTCACTGTTTTGTTGAAAAACGAGTATTTTCAATGAAGACGTCATTGATCTAATCCAGGACCATGAAAAGAACAGCATTTTCAAGATCTGTATGGAGGTGTGGAGGTCCTGAACAGAGGCACCAGAGACTATCGAACAGAGCAATGGAACCACGCTAAGACCACAGATTGAGTCAAGGAAGCTGAGGCTAATCAAAGGATAGGCGTTGATACCATCAGACTTTGGGGAAGAATGATAGCCAGGCTTACTGGTCTATGGAAGCAGAGCAGAGGCCTATGTGTGTCAGAGACTGAGGAATTAAGTGCAGCTTGGCTGCAGCTGAGGAGAGATGTGGAGCAATGACTGTATCCTTACGATTTACTGATCTTGACTTATTACATCCCTAATAAACTCCCATAATTGTGACAACAAAGTCATTAGGCTTGAAAAATTCTGCCGTATCCCCGGCTTCTTTTCTCTCACTATGGCTTTATGTTTCTTCCTCTTTGTTTCCAACTTTTGGAAATCAGTACAAATTGTTGGTAGAGTTCTTTAATTTCTTCAGCACTAGTTTTAGTAATTGGTGTATGAATGTGAATAATAGTTTTGTTTAATGGATTTTCCAGTGTGCAGATAGTTAATATTCTATCACAGCATTATTCAGGATAGATCTTGAAATGTCATTTTCAACCATTCTTCTTGAATTTGTCATTCTTGACATAATAAACCATGTGACTACCTGATTGAAAACAGCAAATACTAGACTATTTCAGCTCAGTAATGCCTGAGATATTAATCTTAATGTGGTCCATTTTATTTATGATCACTTCCAATTTTTCTACATTCATACTTTTCACATTCTAAATTTCAATTATTAATAGATGTTTACAGTGAAGTGGTTTCTTCTCATTTTGAGTCATGCCCTGTGTTAAGCCGGGTTGACTAGATAAACAAATCCAGAGACACTTTATATGTATGTAAGAGACTGCTTTATATCAAGAGATAATCATATATCAAGTAGACATTCTAACCCCCTCCAGTCCATAAGTCCAGTACGAGTCTCTAAGTCCAACAGTCGCTCATAAATCCCTTACCAGATTCATTCAATCCCATGCAATGATGCAGAATGCAGCGAGATCATGGGCTAGTGAGTGCAAAGCCTTGTGGATGCACTGGTGGTAGAAGCATCTCAGGGCTCCCGTAGGTCTCGGGATGTCTCACCAGCAGGGAGGTGGAGTCATTGAGAGAGAGAAAGCGAGAAGCCTGCCTGCAGAGAACTTGTTTACTCTGGTTGATCCTGCTATTATTTGAACTGTCAATGAGATATCTTCTAAGATTACAGCAACACACAAGTCAGTTCAGGACAAAATGACAAGTAGTGGATTTATCTACTGCACCTGTTTATTTGTTTAATTGTTCATGCCAGTATGGACTTATGAACATTTATATTATACCTGTGTTATAATGCAGTGCTGCTTTATACTGTTACTCAAATTGCAAGCTTTGGTTATTGGGAACTCTTTTAATTGACTTGCTTTAACATGCCTCCAACATTACGTGTTACACACATACACAACTGAGCAGTTCCTTTCTTTCTGTCTCTACAAGATTATTCCAGCTTGCTTTGTATATACAGTCCTAGAATCATTTCCAGCTAGCCCTCTTCCTTTTTATTGAAGAGTGTCATTGGAGACCAAGATATACACAGGAGGTGTGCTTCTTCCTAGCAGGATTTTACTTCTTGATCCTTTAAACAGAAATAGGAACAAATTGATGTATGTATGCTAACCCTGTACACATCTCTAATGGTTTCTATTTGTAATCATCTGCATAAACTAATCATGAGCTTATATACTGAATTTCTAACATTAGTTCATTACCACATTCTAGTTTCCCAATTTGATTTTCTGTAGCTTTCCCTTCCAATAGTAAGAAACTTGACTCCTAGCATTGATAACTTTTTCACTTTTAATGTATATTTATAGTGATTTCAGGATTGTTTTCTCATACATCTAGGAAGTGTTTTCTTTTTGTAACTGATAAAATCCACATTAACATATCAGGCCATCCTAACTAATTTCAAAGTACACAGTTCAATAACTTTTTATAGAGTGAAAATGTGTATAATTATCACCAATATCTTGATCCCAAAGCAATTTCTTCACTCATAAGGAACAGAACCAGAAGGAACACTACACTCATTTTAAACTGTTGTTCCTGGTTAACCCCTTCCGTAGCCTCTGGCAATTGCTAGGAGAACTTTTGAAAAAGTGATTTCTAGTGCCTTTCTCAAATATTAATTCAGGGTCTCTGGTGATTAAGAACTTTTGTCTTTAAAAGTTTTCTGGGGCTGAGCCCCGGTGGCATAGTGGTTGTGCGTGGGACTGCGGCCCACTGGGACAGAGGTTCAATTCCAGCAGCAGTTCCAGAGGAGCAAAGGCCGGGCCTCCTACTCCCACCACCAGAGGGCAGTGATGCCCCCCAAACAAACAAACAAAAAAGGTTTCTGTTTGCTGACATTTCCAAGTGACATGCCCATAAATGCAGCATTTTTTACTTGAGACTAAATTAAAGTGCTCTGGAAGCCATAGTATGACTCAGGTAAGCAAGAGACTCCATCAAAACTAGAAAGAATGGGGGTGGGGGGATAAGGAGGGTGAGGGATAGGGGGACCAAACTCTGGGAGTGGGGAGGGGGCACTAGAACTGATGGTGACTGCACAACTCATTTTAAAAGCAATTTAACCATTCAGGGGGACAAAAGAAAAGAAAATGTTCCAAAAGTGATTGTGATAATGATTGTACAACTCTTCTTAATAGGATTGAACTATTGAATTGTGTGATGTATGGATGAAGTGCCAATAAAAGTGTTAAAAAAATCATTGCGCGCGCGCACACACACACACACACACACACACACACAAAACCTAGAAAGAATGCCAACATAGTTTGATTATCTTTAACTTAAAGTTCAACTTAGCTTGGATTGGAATGAGAGAAAAATACTTGAATAAACTTAGCTTGTTGCATTTGGGTTTAGGTTTCAGTTAAAAGTTAGTTTGGGGCTGAGCCCTGGTGGTGCAGTGGTTGTGCACGGGACTGCGGCCCACTGGGATGAGGTTCGATTCCAGCAGTGGCTCCAGAGGAGCAAAGGCTGGGCCTCCTACTCCCACCACCAGAGGGCAGTGAGGCCCAAGAAACAAAACAAAACAAACAAAAAAGTTAGTTTGTACTACTAGAGGATTTAAAAATTCATGGGGAAAAAATGGAATAAAAAGATACTGAAATTTTTCCTTCAGGGACCCCAGAAGTGCCTTCAACCCACCAGCAACTCAGCAAGCGAAAGATGAAGCTGTTTGCTCCCTAAAGCTTTCCAGTCCGGAAACCCAAAGGGTGGTTCTGCCCTGTGCTCTAGGGCTACTGTAAATTGGAATCAGCCTGATGGCAGTGTCTTTATGTTGTTCTTTGTGTGTGTTTGTTTGGAATTTTTTCACAAAATTTTTAAATCCCTCTCACATATTGTTCTATTGATCTCGTCTAGCAACAGAAAAGGGAAGAAACCAAAAGCTTTGAGAAAAACTAGGGTATAGAACCAATAGTCTACACAGGAGCAATGAATGGCCCCATCCATTCTGAGACCAGAACTATGAGGTGACCAACTACCATTTAAGACTAAATAATCAGCACTCCAATCTGATAAGAGGGGACATGGGGAAGAAACACATGGAGATAAAAATTCTTTCAAAAATTTGGACTTACCTCTGTTCATTGTAACAAACCTGCTACATAGTTTATACAACTTGCTTGTTTTCCACTGAATTTCTGAAGCAGTTTGAGAAGTTTCAAAAATCACATTTTTCTTCTGTTAAGTGTTTGTAGAAGTAAACATAGAATTTTTTTTTTTAATCTGCACTTACTGAGCTAGTTAAAATTAAAGGACACAATTACCAGTGAACCCTTTAAAAAAGATCATCTATATGAAACCAAATGCTTAATAATTACGCTAACGCAAAAGTGAAAAGGTAAAGTGACAGTGATACCAGATTATTAGAAGTGCAACATCTAGAAGGGAATTAATGAGAATTTTTTTAATGTAACCCATGTCGTTGAATAGTTTGTGTAGTAATTGTTCAAATGGGAGCTAAATTTACTATAAATTTTCACCAAAGACATAGTAAAAGAATTTTTAATTGCTAGTGCCACATCAAACTTACTAAATCAGAGTCTCCAACAGATTTTCATCATCAAGAAGTCAAGAACGTCACCATAATTTATTTGCTTGACACATTTGAGTTGATGAAGATTAGTTTTAAAATGTAATCAAATAATTTATTAGTATTAGGTACTAATTATGTGACTGGTGAAGGAAGGAGGAAATGATAGCTAAGATTGATGATAGAAAGTAGCTTAATAATGATGTTAGTAAAATGTTACCTATATGTGACACCTGACTGATAAAACTCAATACCACCAACGCCTAATGATCCTGAGGGACAGAATAGAACTACCGCTGGGCGTTTCTGAGACACTACGTATTTAGGAGAATACAAAGCCTTGTCTTTCTCCTGTATCTCTATAAGGAAAATTTAAAGCTTTTAGTATAATTTGGATTGAGTTAAGAACCACCCTTCTTAAGTGCTTGCTTTTATGAACCACCAGTTGCCATCAAGTTGACTCCAGCTAATGCCATTATCCGTTAGAGCAGGACTGTGTTCCATAGCATTTTAAAAGATGGTTTCTTTGAAAGTATGGTTCCAGACCTTTTTTTGTGCAGTGTGGTGTGGGGTGGAGAGAGAGGCATCTGGATGACTCCATCTTTCATTTTCTTCTGTTAAGTACTTGTAGAAATAAACATAGAATTTCTTTTTTTAAAAAGTTTGGACTTAGTTAGCAGCTGAGTGAATTAACTTTTTTACCCAGGGAATCCTGAGCCAGGGTGTTTATTCTAGAAGATTAAAAGAAGTTGTACAAATTCTTCAACTCAGGATATTTATACTATAATTTTTTTAGATATAACAGTAATATTTAAAAATAAATTTTTGTAGCCCTTAAATATAAAAAAATTGAAATGCAAAAAGAAATAATAACCAAAAAAGAAAGAAGGAAAATATTGGGTTGATTTATTTTTTAAAAATATGTTTTTTAAACCCTGGTGGCTTAGTGGTTACAAGTTGGGCTGCTAACTACAAAAGTATGTATTTTAGTGATGAATTAAGTACCACAGTAAAGCTTTGAAATCTAAAAGCAGATAGATAGGTAGATAGATAGATAGATAGATAGATAGATAGATAGATAGATAGATAGATAGCTGCTGGCTCATGTTGACTTTTGGTACAGAAGAATGAAATATTGTCTGCTCTTGCATGCCAGCCAGCATGTTCGATTCCATCTTTGTGCTGTGGTGGCAGGCTAAATCCTTGGAGGTCTTCGCATCTTTTACTAACCCTCCTCTTCAACAATTGGTACTTTCTGATGACAAGCCTAAAGCAACAATGTTGGGCAATGTTCTGTCGTGATCCCATAAAGTTATTATTGGCTTACCTTTGTATTTAAATTGCCAAACCTTTCCTCCTAATCTGTCTTAGTCCAGAAGATCTGCTGAAACCTGTCTACCTTAGGTTATTCTGCTGGTGTTTGAAATACTGTTGGCATAATGTCTAACATCACAGCAACACACAAGCTGCCACAGCATGATAAACTGATGGAAGGTAGTGAAATGGCTATTACAGGCTTTCAAACCTGTGAGTTACTGCTAAATGAATATAGACAGTTTGATCTGTAGGGAGCAAGAGTATTTATGCTTCAAAGGTGTAAATAATTTTGAAAAATCAGACTTTTGAAGTATAACTTTTGGATAGTCTCTAATAGTAAATTACACTTGTTTGACTTAACAAGTATTGATGCCAATAGCCACCAAGACTTTGCAAAGTATGCAGAATGTGAACAATTATTTGCAGTCACACAGATATCACCAATTGTTTTGCATGTAAAGTATCTGTACTACTTTACTTTCCTTTTTCCCCAATTCAAGCAACGTAGAGGAATGCCACTTTCTTACCCATCACTTGATATTCCTATATTTTTAATCCTTCTACTTTTAGCTATTCTGGGGGCTGAACAAATTGGGGTGGGGAAATATGCTTCAAATGATAAATAATGGTTATAATATAATAAAGTGACTGTCTCAAGAGTATGTAGGAATTCAGTGAAGGAAAAGAAAGCATTCCAGGGATCCTAGAAGGATTGAATTTCATATGCAGAATTGAATAATTAACCAACTATCATCAAATCGATTCTAGTTCATGGCTATTCTATGTATGAGAATAGAATTGTACTCCATAGGGGTTTTATAGGGGCAGATTTTTTGGAAGTAATTGCCAGGCCTTTCATATGAGCTGCTCTGAGTGAACTTGAACTTCCAAAATTTTGCTTAACAGCACCGCCCAGGCACTTCACCATATAGAGAAAACTAGATGTTGTAAAATTACTGCTAGAGCCTATGAAGTCCTAAATTGAGTCTTCAGAAATTACTTTCAAAACAACATTTAACTACCAGGGTAATAAGGTGCTAATACCTCTAAAACCTTGCTGGAAAACAAGGTTTTTTCATTGCTTCCACTTCCACTACTTTTGGAAACCTAGAAAGCTGGAGATTGGATACATAAAATCTGTAGATACCAAACAGCCCCTGTAAAACCTGTTTTCTAAAAATTTGAGGTATAGGTAGTAGTTTGTATTAACCAACGGATGCTACTTTGCAACAAGCAACAAAACACTATTATTGTCATTATTGCTATGTTAAATACTTTAGTGTATCTAGAAGTGTTTCTTTTCCTTTTTTTAATGCATAGAAAGGTAGACTATGTACTAAATCATACATTTGACTGATGTTAGATATAAAAGTACAAATTCAATTTAAAAAACACTTGGCTGTCACCGAATCTGGTGTTAATTTGAGGATTAAGAGCATAGGTGTGGAGTCCATCCTGTCAATTTTGAGATAGTCAATGAGACCTCTAGATGGGCATGGTCTCCTGAGAATTCTGGGAAATGTGGTAATTCCTTCTTGGAGGCAGAGACACTGTCGCAGCTCACTTATTTGGAGACTTCCTATTGACAACACTCTCTTGGAGACTCTATACTGACAAGACGCAAGGTTGACTTCCTGCGAGACATTCCAGAGGAGAAGACACGTGGACCTATCCTGATGGAACCAGACCTCTGAAGCTGAAGGAGCCACTTGAAAACCCCTGCCAGCGCTGAGATGTTACGCCACTGGATCCAAAGACATTCTACCCATCTGACCTGTTATTACCTTGCATTTAGAATCATTGCATGTGTTTCATGAGTCTGAGGAAGATTTCATAGACTGTTATCAGACATATGGCCCAATAATCAAATTGAAGACCTTGAACTGACTTCGATTGGGATGTTTTTCTCATTGTTCAATTGCTCTTGTATATAAATCTCTCCATTGTATACATATGCATTTTTATGAATTTGTTTCTCGAGTCTACCTGGACTAACACAAGACTGATTAAAGAATTTGTTCATAATCCTGCGACTGTATTAGTCCAGAAAAGAAATGGGAAGAAATGTAAAAGTAGCTCTCTTTTGTTTTTAATAAGATAGTAAATTTGAGAAATTTTAGAATACTTGTTTATTTGTTTCTTGAAATTTTAGAAACTTAAAACCTCAAATTATTCAGTGAAAATTTAGATTAAGGTAGACTCTGAGAACCTCAGTTAATAAAAAAGCAAAGATATAGCAAAATTGAGCTAGTACACACACCCATATACATACACACAGATAACCCTTATGTATGTATTTTTTACAGATCCAGAATGAGAAGATCGATAAAGGAAGAAAGTAGCTGAGAAATTGTAAGATGCCCAAATCTGGGTTCACAAAACCAGTTCAGAGTGAAAATTCTGACAGTGACAACAATATGGTAGAGAAACCATGTGGAAGAAAGGTATATAATTATACTAAAGATTTTTGGAACGGGGGAGAAAATCCCGTTTAATATATTTAGTAATTACACATAAAATTAAAAGAAACGTGCCCTTCCACACATATTTTAAATCAATCAATGTCATTAAGTTATTTCCTACTTATAGTGACTCTCTGAAAGTTTTCCGAAATATTAAATCTTTACAGTAGCAGGCAGCCCCCCTTTCAGTTGGTAGTGCAGTGCTAACTGCACCAACAGAGCTCTTTTAATCAAGTCCTTTAAATATATATTTTGTTCCTGGGAATATGATTGTTTATCCTATCCTAAAGTAGCATAATTACCTAAATCACAGAGTCGCTCAACTTATTCATCATTGTGAGAACAAACAAAATATATAAGACTTCATAGCTACTTGGCATTTCTTCCTGCAATCTCTGACTCCCTATTTGCAAAACCTACATTCCTGGATGCTTACTAGTTGTTCTATTTTCTAGATCTATAACTTTATATACATTTATATTGATCTTTCTAACCTCAGTGTCCCTCTCTAATAGAGTGCCTGCCTTGTAAAATTATCACAGTAAGCATCATATTGTGTTTAATATAATACTTGGTGCCTAGAATTGCTCATTAGCAGTTTTTGTTATTATGAGTAATAGGCATGGACCTCTTTCTTTTTTTAAAAAAAAGTAGAGTTTATTGAAGGAACGAAACAACCCAGGACTGGGCAGTACCTTGTAAGAAGTCACACAGTACTACAGTGAAGGGATATTTATACAAAGCTTAAATTCAGAGAATTCAGGAGTTTATCAGAAAATTCCAATTGGTTGACATTTGTAAAATCAAATTTTAACAGACAGGAGACAATGACATGACTGCCCAAACATTTTTTGTGGACCTCATAATTGTTCATCTTTCTCCTTTATGCTTTCATACTTTTTCATTTCTTCTTTATGTAGACTCTCACTTGGGCTTCTGCAATAATGGTAACTTGTCTCACTTATCATTGACTCTTATCAACTTTTCATTATGTTATTTTCCCCCTCCTATTTTTAGAAGTCTTCTTTCTCTTTTTCTCCCTTCTCCTTTCTTTCCTTTTGCTGTTGTTGAAGGACATTTGAGATGGTTCCCAGATTGGGCTGGAAATGATTAAAGTTCCTATTAACATCTGTTTATGCATTATTTGATAGCTTTATTGACATATACTTTATATACCACAACATGTATTCATTTCTTTATTTTAGAAGTATGTGTTTTCAATTTATTGCACATTATTAATACAGTATTAATAAATACAAAATTCTACCAGCTTTGATTTCTTTTTTTAAAATCATTTTATTGAAGGCTTGTACATCATTTTTCACAATACATGAATACATACACTGTGCCAAGCACCTCCATATGCCTACTGCCGTTATCATTCTTCAAATATCCACTTTTCCACTTGAGCCCTTGATATTAGCTTCTCATCCTTTCTCCTCTATCCTTGCTCCTCCCTCCCCCACCAACCCTCAATACTTTATAAATTATTATTGCTTTGTCATATCTTACACTTCCCAACATCTCCCCTCACCCACTCCTCCGATGTCTGTCCTCCAGATAGAAGGTTTTGTGTAGATTCTTATAGTTGGCTCCATCTCTCTACCCTGCCTTCCCTTCACCCATCCAATAACTCCAATATCACCACTGGCCCTGAGGGGCTCATCTTTCCTGGGTTCCCCATATTTCCAATTCCCATCTCTGCCAGTGTACCTTCTCCAGTCCAGCTGGATTTGTAAAGTAGAGTTGGGACCATGATAGTTGGGGGGAGGAAACCTTAAAGAACTAGAGAAAAGTTATATGCTTCATTGCTGCTTCACTGCACCTTGACTGACCTGTCTCTTTCGCGCAACTCTCCTGTAAGGGGGTGTCCAATTGCCCACAAGTGGGCCTTGGGTCCCCACGCTGCTCGCCCCCTCATTTGTAGTGATGTGGTTTTTGTTCCTTGATGCTTGATACCTGCTCCCTTCAACCTCTTTTGATCACACAGGCTAGTGTGCTTCTTCCATGTGGGCTTTGCTGCTTCTGCGCTAAAAGGTCACTCATTTATCTTCAAGCCTTTAAGACCCCAGACGCTTTTTATCATTTCGTAGCTGGGCATCATCATCTTCCTCCACTCTTGTTTGCCTCTGTACCCACTTTTCTTCAGCAATCATGGCGGGAGGGTGGGCACATATTGATATGATTTTTGTTCTTTGATGCCTGATACCTGATTGTTTCAACACCTCATGGTCACACAGGCTGGTGTGCTTCTTTTATGGTGGCCTTTGTTGCTCCTGAGCTAGATGGCTGCTTGTTTATCCTTAAGTCTTTAAGACCCCAGGCGCTATATCTTTTGATAGCTGGACACCATCAGCTTTCTTCACCACTCTTGCTTATGCCCCCACATGTCCTCAGTGATTGCCTTGGAAAGGTGGGCACACGGTGGCATGGTTTTTTCTGTTTGATGCCTACGACCCAATCCTTTCAACACCTCATGGCCACACTGTGGCCAGTTCAAGTGTACAATTTAGTTACTTTTATTCAATTTTTAGAGTTGTGTAACCATCATTACAAGCCAAGTTTAGAACTTTTACATCACAAAATTATCATGCTCATTTGTAGTTAGGACCCTCTCCCAACCCTACCCCCACAGATAAAAACCAAGCCCATTGCTGTCAAGTTGTTTTCTTTAACTTCTATTTTCTGCAAGTGACCTGTGTAGGGTTTCCAAGGCTATAAATATTTATAGGAACAAATCTTGTTCCTTAGCATCAAACCCTCATTCCAAGCCAAGAAATAATAAGTATTTAGAGCCTCTTCTAGTTCCTTAAACATTTTAGGATGAACTTGTCAGTTTTTCAAAAGAAAAAGGCATGCTAGCATTTTTATAGGGATAACATTGAATATTCAGATAAACTTGGGAACAATTATTTTACTAATATTGAAGCATTCAGGATATAGAACGTCTATTTAGATAGTCTTAAGTGCTTTGTAGATTTTAGTATACAAACCTTGTGCTTCTACTGTAAAGGAATAAGCTTACTTTATTTTTAGATTATTATTGATACTGGTGTTAGGACTCTTAGTCATCTTAGTGATGTACAATATAAACAAAACACTACCCGGTTCTGTGCCATCCTCACATTTGGGCCCATTCTTACAGCCACTGTGTCAGTCAGTCTTTTCTAGTGTCTTGCTCTTTTTCATTGACCCGCTTACTTTACCAAGCATGATGCCCTCTTCCAAGTATTGGTCTCTCTTAATAGCATGTTCAAAGTTCATGAGTCTTGTTATCCTTGTTTTTAACGAGCATTCTGTCTAGCTTTACTTCTTAGAAGACAGATCTGTTTGCTGGCAATCCATGACACTGGTTAATGTTTCTTACCTACACCGTAATTCATAAGCATTGATTCTTCTTTAGTCTTCCTTATTCATACATCAAATTTCACATGCATATGAGGCAGATGAAAATACCATGGCTTGGGTGGGAGTACCTTAGACCTCAAAGTAACCTTCTTTCTTTTCAACCCTGTAAAAGGGTCTTGTACAGCATATGTACTCAAATCTTGACTGCTGCTTCTATGAGCATTGATTGTGAATTCAAGCAAGATGAAATCCTTGACAACTTCAATCTTTTCTCCATTTATCATGATACCTATTGGTCCAGTTGTGAGGATTTCTTTTCCTTTATATTAAATTGCCATCTACATTGAAGGCTGCAATTCTTGATCTTCTTTTTTTATTATTAATTTATTTATTTGGAGATCATTAATCCTCGGTCTAAGACTGATTTTCCAATACTGGATTGTCTTCAGCAAGTGGTTCAAGTCCTCACTTGGACCAAGCAAAATTGTGTCATCTGCATATTGAAGGTTGTTAATAAGCTTCCTTCTTTACATAGTCCAGCTTCCTTGATAGCGTGCTCAACATACAGACTGAATGAGTATGGTGTGAGGATACAAGCCTGACACACACACCTTTCCTGATTTTAAGCGTTCTGTAGCTTCCTATTTGCACAAATGCCTCTTGCTCCATGTATGGGATCCACATGAACATAGTGAAGTGTTCCAGAATTCCCAATCTTCTCAAGAGTATCCATAGTTTGTTATGATCCACAGAGTCGAAAGCCTTTGCACAGACAATAAAATACAAGTGAGCATCTTTCCGATGTTCTCTGTCTTCAGCCAAGATCCAAAGACATCCTCCTCCACTAGCCAAAAAATGCTCTGCCTCTGTTGGTTAATAAGCCTAGCTCCACTAAGTGCCTAATATGGAGACAGCCTAATCTGCCATCAAATTTCTTGTCCTGAAGCAGTCAGGTTTCTTCCTTTGTGCTCCAGGAAGCCCTGTGATCTGCCTTCTACTAGTCCCTTGATTCTGTTGCTGCTGCAAGTTTCTGTGCTTCTGGCTATATCCAGGGTTATGGCGCTCGTTGTCTTCTGGGTGGAAGAGGTTCTCTTCATAGGGATTTGAGTCCCAAACTCAACTGCTCTCATCTCTTTTTCTAAGTGGATGTGAAATCCTCCTTTTCACATTTTGGGATGGATGATTTTAAGCCTAGCAGGATGTCAAAAGTGATCAATCTCCTCAGCATTCTATACACTTTATTTACATGGTTTCATCTTCACAACTGTCATGTACCTTATTTGCCTTATTAGCAAATTATCCAATCTCTTTGGTGGGATGTAGGCACCTCATGTATATAGTGCCATGCAGTCATTTGGTGGAAGTACAAGGACTGACTAGAAGAGTTATATTAACTAATTGCCTGCATTCTAACTGATCTTATACAACAGTGGTTCTCAACCTATGGGCTGTGACCCTTTGGAGGTCAAGCCACCCGTTCACGGGGGTCACCTAAGACCATTGGAAAACACATAATTTGGATGGTCTTAGGAACTGAGACTGCTGCTCTCTCCATCTCCAGGTAGACCCACCCACATGCAGATACCCCCACATAACAGTACCTGGCATGAAGACTGTTACCCATGCTGCACCATGCTTCAAGACAAAATTTCATTTATTTGCAATTAGAAGTAAATATTTCACAATATGTAAATTACATATTTTTTGTGATTAATCACTATGCTTTAATGATGTTCAATTTGTAACAATGAAAAATCATCCTGCTTATCAGATATTTGCATTACAATTCATAATAGCAAAATTGCAGTTATGAAGTAGCAATGAAAATAATTTTATGGTTGGGAATCACCACACCATGAGGAACTGTATTAAAGGCTCATGGCATTAGGAAGGTTGAGAACCACTGTGAAGGAAAGAGTAAGGAAATGTGTTTTGTTATTTTTCAAAACCACTATTTAGTGTCTATAATCCCTTTGTGTTTATCTTACTTAAAAAGATTCATTACACTTTTTTAATCTGTGGCTTAATAATTTTTATGAAATTTAATGGCTGTTTTTTCCATTTCATCTGCTGCAGAATATATCTAGTAAAATTTTCAGCAACAGCACTTTTGAAAATTCACAATTTGTCTCCTTGTAATTATTTTCTTATTCATAATTTACATTTGATGAATTCAACTTCTTTAGATTCTTTCATTTAAAGGCTCTGTAAACATATTTATAATTATGACTTTATATTTGGTTATAGCCAACTTTGGGGGCAATTCAGAGAAGTATCTATTGAGTATATTTTTCTGTGTTTTGACATACTGCTTAAATTTGTTTGAAAATCGATACTGTAATTCATTTTGTTGTTAGGTACCATGCAGTCAGTTCTGATGCATAGCTGTGTTTCTGCAAGCAGAGCACTTGGAATTTTACTAAGAACTGTATCACTATTGTCAACCACTTGGGGGAGTATTGATGCCATAGCAATCGTAAATTCTCCAATCCCTGAATACAAGATATCTTTCCATTTACTTAAGTTTTTAGATTCTTTCAACTGTGCTTGATAGTTTTTTAAATGTATAAACTCTTCATTTGTTTTTTTTCTTTCTTTACCTTTTAGGGTATTTTTAATTTTTGAAAAAAAAAGTTTTTTTTAAGATATTCTTTAGGTGAGATTACAAATGAAATTTTTTTAATCACAAGTGGAATTATTTTCATTTCAGAGGTTGATTGCTGGTTATTTTCATGTGTTATCATTTAAAATGCACTTTGGTGAATTTATTGTAACTCCAGTAACTTTCTTGTGGAATTTTCTATCTAGGCATGCTGTGACTAAAGATGTGTTTATTATTTTTGTAATCTGAGTACCTTTTATTTCTTGTCCATTTGGATTGTTAGAAAATTTAGTGCAGTGAAAAGAAAGTTTAATACAGAAACTTTTAATCAGGAATCCTTGTCTTGTTTCATTTTTTTTAAGGCATCACTGCCCTCTGGTGGGAGTGGGAGGCCCAGCCTTGCTCCTGGAGAGCCCCTGCTGGATTTGAACCGCCAAGCCCTTGGGCCGCAGTCCCGCACTCAACCACTACGCCACCAGGGCTCAGCCCCTTCTTGTTTCATTTTTAAGGGATGTTTTGGGATATAAAATTTTTGTTTATGAGCTTATTGTCTTGTATCGCAACCCGCTGCCGTCAAGTGGATTCTGAGGACAGAGTAAAATGACTGCTTTGAGTCAGACTTTATATCTTACTGCAGCCGACAGCTCTCTCTTTCTCTTTCTGAGTGGCTAGAAAGGGTTAGGCCATTGACTTTGCAGCTAATCTTCTGCTTATCCCACAGTGCCAACTTTATTTTTTTCCACAGGGCTCCTTTATTATCTTGTATCTAAAAACCAAACTCATTGCCATCTAGCTGATTCTGACTTGTAAAAACCCTATAGGGCATAGTTTCCCAAAGTGGGCGCCACCGCCCGCTGGTGGTGTGTGGAATGATCTAAGGGCTTTGTAAGAGCAGAAACCTACACTTTATCCTGGATTCTGGGCTGGAGGACAAAAGGTTTTCATTGCTAGGGAGGTCATGAGGAATTGTTTTTTTAAAAGCACAGTAGACCATATAAGTTTGGGAACCTCTGCGGGTTTATGAAATCCTACTAGAGAAAATAACCACATTTCTGTCTCTCTTGGAGCAGCTAGTGTGTTTCAACCTTCAACCTTGTGGTTATAGCAGCCAAATGTACCCATCAGTGCCACACGAGCTCCTGTATTGATTTGAATAGTTATTGTTGATTTATTTCATGAGCTAATATTTAATAATGTGTACCTTCCTAGGAAATTATTTTCCTTGGCCTGAAATTTTTAATGTTGTGAAAATGAACATAACATTATTTTACAACTTTTAAACATCTCCTTTTGAATTGTATTAAGATTTAAGCACTAGTGTTTACTGTATTTTAATGAGATTTGCTTAAAATTTGAATTTATTATTTATTCTTATTTTTAATGGAGATATTTTAAGTTTTATTGAGATACATAGCATTATGCAATTTGATAATTTAATCATATTAAGAGTTATGCAGTCCTCACCACAGTCAACTTTAGGACATTTTCTTCCTTCTTATACTCATGGCTATTGACTTTCCATTTCCCTTTAACCTCTCCTTTCATAGCCCCAGTTGCTGCCTTCATAGAGCTACCCATCTTGACTTCCCTATTTAGAAAAACATAGAAAACAAAAACATAAAAGGACCCAGTAACAATGACCAAATGAAATAAAGCAGAAAGTATTAGAAAATCAGAATGATTTCAAAATTGATCAAAAGGAAGATCTAATAATAAAGCATTATATTCCATCATGAATTTGGGCATGGAAAATGTAACTAGAGTTTCCACTATTAGCCATTACATTCCATAAAACCAAGTGTTTAGAATTTAGTATCTGGTACTGTCCTTTCTGGGTTTGACTTTTATTATTTACAATCCTTGGATCACCACGGCTGTATGTTTCTTCCATGTGGATGAAGTCGACTCCTCATTTAGGTAGCTACTTGTTTTGAGAAAAGCTTTTAAGATCCAGGTACTATTTTTCCTGATATCTGGTTACATCTGATTACTTTACCACCCCATATCTCCTCAGGAGGGTGAGTACTGAGCAGGTCCATTTCACTAGAACGAATGGTTTTTTTTATAATCATATTGATAATTATTATTATTCAGTCAATGATAAAGAATTTGAAACTGTTCAGAAACAGAATTTAAATGTGTAAGACATCTTTTTAGACTAGAATACAATTCAGCTTCAAAACTTTAGTGATTGAACACTATTTCCTCAGACCACGAGCAAGTATATGTTGGATCTGACTTGCCATGAATTGAACACTTTTAAAGCAAAGGACTGAACTAAATCAATGTCCCATGACCACCAGTTCCCCAAACCTCAGGATAGTGATTACTTGCTTCCTCTACCACTAGGATAATTTAGTTCTTTGTTCAAGGGAGTATTTCAAGTGAGTTTAAAGTCAAAGTCCAGTTCACTTAGTGGGGTTTCCAATTCTGGTCTTTCTGGTGTGATGTATGAAGGGTGTTTTGCACCTTGAAAGGACGCTGTCTAATGTCCCAGTGTTCTGTCGCACATTGCCTGTGTCACCAGGAGCTGGATAAAAAGCATCCAGTTAAGGACATAATTACCAGGCATATTTTTCCCTTGGGGAAAGTAATGTTAGTTTAGAAGTAATAGTAGTAATGTTAGTTTTTCTCGGTGGTGGGCTGCCTCATTCAGTTTCCCTGCCATCAAAAATGTAATCACCTTCTTTGGTGTGTGTGCCCCACCCCTCTGCCACCCTTGCCCTCCACGCTCTTCATCCACATTCCTAGTATGATTCTCTAATTCAAGTTTACTCTCAAGGAGTGCCAATTGATTTGGGATGGCCGTAGAATGATTCTATGTGGCAGCACTTGATTGATCTAGCTCTTGCATAGCATGGAAAACTGACCTCATCTGGAATGAGGCCACCTATCTTGAGGTGATTTTTAAAATGCTCAAATAAGGGAAAAATACATAGTTAATGGGAACAAGGAAAGCACACTACCTCATTTGGTAGACCAAAGAGAAGACTACATGAACTGAGAACAGAAGCCTGCCTTTGTCTTTATTTATCCTTATAGTAATGGACTTTTTTTTTATTTGTCCTTTTGTGATTGAGTAACTTCACTTAGCATAATGGTTTACAAGTCCATCCATGTCATAAAGTGCTTCATGGTTTGAACACTTCTTTTTATGGACACAGTAATTCCACTGTGATATGTGTATGTACCAAAGTTTCTTTGGGCTATTTCCAGTTCTTGCTATTGTTAATTGTGCTGCAACGAACATGGAGAGCATGTCTTATCAGAATGTGTCTCTTATTTGGGGGGATATATGCCCAACAGATGTATTGCTGGGTAGTACTATTTCTATTCCCAGTTATTTTAGGTAATACTTAACACTTTCACAATGGTTGTATATTTTTATAACACCAGCAGCATATGAGTATATGAGTATAGCCTCTTCACACACAATCCATCATTTGTTTTCTTTTTATTTGAATTGAGGTATGGTTGTGGGTGTAAGATGGTAACTCGTCTTTGTTTTGATTTGCATCTCTGGTATGGGTAGTCATGCCTTATGTGTTTGTTAGCCATTCTTATTTCTTCTCTGTTCATGTCCATTGTCTTTTTAATTGGATTATTTATAGGGGGGTTTCTTAGTGAAGTGGTATTGAATTCTGTAGATTTTAGTACATTAGTCCCTTGACCATTGTGTCTTTGCTAAAGACTTTTTCTCAGAAATGTTTTTACTTAAATCTCAAACTTACCTTGAGTCCATTTTTGCGCATGGGGCACAAAATGGATGATATTTTATTCTTCTGCAGATGGAGACCTACTTTTTTCAGCACCCCTAAATATTTTCCCTTTTAATGTGTTTTTCGATCCTTTGTCAAGAATCAGTTGCTTGTAGGTTGATGCTCTTGTTTCTGGTTTTCTATTCTGTTCCACTAGTCTCTATCATTCTACCAATACCAAACTGTTTTTACTGTTGTGACTATAATAGGTTTTGAGGTTGAGAAGCACAAAACCTCCTATTTTGTTCTTTTGAGGAATTCTTGGCTTCCCTCTCTAAATGAAGTTAATTCATTTTTTTCATTTCTTTAAAGAGTGAATTTGAGATTTGAATTGGAATTGCTTTTTAATTTTAATTTGCCTTAGGTAGTATTGACACTTTCACAATATTAAGTGATCTTATCCATGAACATGAAATAGTCTTCCATTTTTGTAGGTTTCCTTCCTTATGTAGGTACCTTAAGCTAGACTCTACTCCTACATTTCTTTTTTTGTTGTTGAAATCAGAGATTTATATTTTATTAGGGATGGCATATGGACAAAGTGGTATAAAAATGAAAAAATACAAGTAAATGTGACAAAATATGTCTGATGTTTTCACAATATAAGTAGTGATTTTTAAAGACTCAAGTTGGCTTGAAATTGTGTAACTACCACAAACTTTATAATAGAGATATTTAGGGTAGAGTATTTCACCTTGTCAAACTCATTGCCATGAAGTCAAGGCTGAATCATAGCTGTCAGAGAAAACCAGTCTTCAACAACTGAAAGGCCAGAAGGCGCAAATGTACAATGGTGATATATAAAGATTATAGTAAAGTCAGACAGGAGAAGAAAGATAAGAGAGAGAATAAAGGCGTCAAACACACTTTATGATAGCATACTCAACTCCGCTCATCTTGATGGCCCACGTGAACCTGGAAGAAGTAAGAGAGAGCCTTTACTTTCTAGGGACATTTATAGGTAGTCTTAAGACATGCATATTCAGTAGTTACATGGGTCACTTGGTGGGTAGTATCTACATTGAGGTCCCTGAGCTCACATGTTAGGAAACCTAATACCTACATTGGGGCAAAGTACAAAGAGGCCTGGGTAAAAGAGAGAGTAAAAGGATAAAGTCTGCTTCTGTAGGGAAATTTAATCAACCATGTACTCACTTTTTTCTATGTATTTTAGTCACTTTTGGGGGAGCTCATCCAACTCATCACAATTCATACATCAATCCATATTTCAAGCATATGTGTACATTTGTTGCCCTCATCGTTCTCAAAACATTTGCTTTCTACTTAAGCCCTTGGTATCAGCTCCTCATTTTTCATCTCCCTCCCTGTTTGCCCCCTCCCTCATGGACCCTTGATAATTTATAAATTATTATTATTTTCTCATATCTTATACTATCTGATGTGTCCCTTCATCCACTTCCCTGTTGTCTATACCCCAGGGAAGAGGTTATATGTAGATCCTTATAATCAGTTCCCCCTTTATACGGCACCTCCACCCTCCTGGTATCGCTGGTTCTAAAGGGATCATCTGTCCTGGATTCCCTATGTTTCCGGTTCCTATCAATCAGTACCAGTGTACATCCTCTGGTCCAACCTAATTTGTAATGTAAAATTGGGATCATGATAGTGGGGGAGAGGAAGCATTGAAGAACTAGAGGAAGGTTATTTGTTTCATACTTGCTACACTGCACCCCCACTGGTTCATCTCCTCCCCACGACCCTTCTGTCAGGGGATGTCCTGCTACCTGCAAATGGGCTTTGAGTCCCCAGTCTGCATTCCCTCTCGTGTATAATTATATAATTTTTGGTTCTTTGATACCTGATACCCGATCCCTTCGATACCTCGTGATAACACAGGCTGGTGTGCTTCTTCCATGCTTCTTCTGAGCTAAATGGCCACTTGTTTACCTGCAGGCCTTTAAGATGCCAGATACTATATCTTTTGAGAGCCTGGTACCATCAGCTTTCTTCACTACATTTGTTTATGCACACATTTGTCTTACGCAATTGTATTGGGAAGGTGAGCATCATGGAATGCCAATTTAATAGAACAAAGTGTTTTTGCATTGAGGAAGTACTTGAGTGGAGGCCCAATGGCCATCCACTATACTAAACCTATAAATATATGCACTTAGATTTATTACCCATTATCATATATAGCTATGTTTACCTATGTACCTGCCTGTATTTAGACCACTATAAATGTCCTTTGTCTCTTAATTCTTTCCTCTACTTCCTTTTACTTTCCTCTTGTCCCATTATCATGCTCAGCCTTCATTTGGGTTTCAGTAATTTCTCTCAATTATATTATCCTTGATCACTCCCTACCAAGCCTCTCACACCCTCCTTGCCACTAATTTTTGTTGTTCCCTTGACCCTAGGTGGGTCACCACCACCACTTTCATCTAACTTCCCCCTCCCATGTACCTCTGGAACCATTGGGTCCATTGTTTTCTCCTCCAGACTGTTCATTTTGCCTGTCCTATCTAGATAGAGCTGCAGAAATAATAATACACATACAAAAAAAGATATAGCAAGATGAAATGACAAGAACGATAACAAAAACCAGTGTCCTTAAAAAATTAAAGAGAAGAAAAACCTGTAAATAGTTCAAGGTCTGTTTGTTGACCTCTAGGAGTATCATCCGGTTGAGTCCAATAGGGTGCCATCCCCTGACCCAAAAGTCTATCTTTGGCACTCCCTTGGGACCTCCATGCTCTGCTCCCCCTGCTCCTCTGCTGCATGCCCTTAGTGTTTGCATTGGTATGGTGGGGTCCTGACCCTGTATCTCCAATGTTTTTCTGCATGGTGCCTTGAGTCAGCGAGGGACATCATGTCTCATAATGGAGCCAGCCACATGGTCCTCTCTGTGCATTGATGGATCTGAGAGGGGATATTATCCTCCAGGCTTGGTGGTCCAGGACGTGCTCCACTCTGTCCGCCTCTCCCTTCATTTGCTCCCGTGTGCTCCAGTCAGTCATGTCCTCTCCCCAAGCTGCAACTTCAGTGCCGTCTGCTAATGTAAATTCCTCTGGGGGGAGGGGCAGCTGACCACGCAGGTGGAACTGGGACCGGATCCTCAGACCCTTCTACTGGCTCCACTTAATGCTGTCACTCTGCATTCACATCCTGGAATGCCAGGTTTAAGTCTGATCCCTCTTTCCCTATGGAGATATAAACAATACCCTCCCCTCGGGTGGGTTAGTGCTGTTACCCCCTATACATTGCTATCTCTCCCCCCCTCTTTTTTTAGTTGGCTACCATATGGACCCCTGGATTTGGTCTGGCCCCAGCCATACTACTTGATCCTCACCCCAGTGAGTGTTTGTATACAGTAACTTTTTCCCTATGGATCTTTGCATTTTTTTAAAGCCTACCTCAGCAAACTCATGTTGTACTTATCCTTTTACACTTGGCTAACTTCACTTAGTATGATTTCCTCCAGTTCTTCCCATGCGGCAATGTACTTCATTCATTCATTACTGCTTTTTAGCAATGCATAGTTCTCCATTGCATAGATCTACCAGTTTTATAATCCATTCACCTTTTGATATAAATTTTGGTTGTTTCCAATTCCTTGCAATTGTGAACTGTGCTGCGCTGAACATTGGGGCACAGATGTCTGGTCGTGTTTGTTGCTTGCCTCTTTTGTGTATATATGTAGTAGAGGGATTTCTGGGTTGTATGGTAACTCAATTTCCATTTGTTTTAGTTATCGCCAAATTGATTTCCAATATGGCTGTACATACACCTACAGGTCCACCAGCAGTGGATGAGAGTTCCTATCTCCCCACAGCCCCTCCAACACTTGTTGCTTTCTGGTTTTTTGAATTGGACTATTTTTGAGGGTGTTATGTGGTATCTCAGTGTTTTAATTTGCATTTCTCTTATGGCTAATGATTGGGAACATTTTCTCTTATATTAATTGACCATTAGGAGTTCTGCTTCTGTGAAACTTTTGTTCAGGTCTTTTGCCCACCTTCTCAGTGGGCAGTTAGTTTTTTTTTCTTATTGTAAACTTGCAAAGTATTGTAGATTTTAATAATAAGACCTTTGTCTGATGTGTGATTGCTAAAGATGGTTTCCCCATTGGTGGGCTCTCTTGGTGAATTCTTTTCATGTACTCAGGTAACTTATGTTCTGTACATCCCGCTTGTCAAATTGTGACTCGTCTATATTTGTGTCCGTCCCTAGTTCTATTAGCCTATGTGTACCCTGTGCCAAGGTTCTCAGATTTGTCCTAATTCCCTCACTAATGGCCCTAATTGTTTGGGGTTTTGCCTCACGGTGTGTGATCCACCTTGAGTTTATTCTTGTACATGGATTTTTCTGCAGGTAGATAACTATTTTTTCCAGCACCATTTATTGATGAGGACATCCACTTCCCATTTGATGTTTTGGGGGCCCTTATCAAAAATCAGTTTCCTATATGTTGGTGTTTTTATTTCTGGGTCTTCAGCTCTTTTCCATTAGTCTGCGTATCTGTCATTATAACAGTACCACACTGTTTTGACTGCTGTGGCCTGTGGCACATACTAAAATCAGGTAGAGCTAGCCTTCCCACTCTGTCCTTCTTGTGGAGTTCTCTGCTAATTCTGGGCTTTTACCCTCACCCTATGAAGTTGGTAATCAGTTTTTCCAGTTATTGGAAGAAGGATGGTGGTATTTGTATTGGGATAGCATTGAACATATTATTTAGTTCCTTGGGCAGAACTGACATGTTTACTATAATGAATCTTTTAATCCACGAGCATGGAATATTCTTCCACTCTTGAGGTCACTCTTGGTTTCTTGTAATAGTGTCCTTAATTTTCCTTGTGCAAATCTTTCGGTTTTTTAGTCAGGTATATCCCTAGATGTTTCAATTTGTTGTTGGCAATTGAAAAGGTATTACCTTTATAATTGTCTTATAATGTTAGCTAAGACCTCCAATACAATGTTAAATAGGAGTGAGGGCAAGGGGCGTCTTTGTCTATTCCCCTTTCTCAGTGGAATTGTTTTCATCTTTTATCCATTGACTGCCATGTTGGCTATTGGCTTTTCATATATAGATTGTATAATATTGAAGAATTTTCCTTCTATTCCTTCTTCTTAAGTGTTTTAAACAGGAATGGGTGTTGGATGTTGTCAAATGCTTTTTTTTTTTTTGCTTCACTCGATATTATCATGTGGTTCTTATCATTTTTCCTGTTGATGTGATGAATAACACTAATGGTCGTTTGTATATTGAACCATCTCTGTATCCCTGGTATGAATCCCACTTGAACACGGTGAATTATTTTTTTAATGTGCTTCTGTATTCTATTGACCAGCATTTGTCAAGGATTTTTGCATCAATGTTAGAGTTATTGGTCTGTAGTTCTCACATGTACTCACTTTAAGGCAGCATTGCTGTTAAGGGGAGAATTTGTGGGAATGATTTTTAAAACAGGATAAAGTACTTGAACTTTTCCTTTAACTTATTAAAATGGAGGCTTTCCTACTGTGTTATACCAGCTTTCCAGATTCCATCTTTTATATGTTAGAAAAGGTAGACCTCTTCTCATCTTTCCCTTAGTGTTAGTTTCCCACACATAGAAACCTATAGGACAGAGTAGTTTTTCCAAGACTGAATCTTGATGGGAGTAGACTTCCTACTTTTTCTCTGTAAGAGTGGCTAGTGACTTCTAACTACAAATCTTCTAACTCACTTCATAATCCACTGTACCATTAGGGCACCTCCACTTGAGGATGGGCACATATTTTATTTGCTATATTGTCTCTTCTCCAAATTGAATTGGAATGGATCCCAGTTTCTATGATTTAAGAAATGGGCTGTGGCACTATACTAAACGAAATGGATTATCTCTTGCTTGTGTGATCCATATACATTTGCCACATTTTAATGCAAATAACGTTTGTTAACTGTATCCTCCCCCCCCCCAAGTGTGAGGTATCTTTGTAAGTATACTATGCTAATTAAAAAATGAACATATCTAATAAACTATAGAGCATGTGTTTTGATTTGTGTACAAACACAGTACCTCTATTGATAAAGAATAGTAGTTCTTAAATTTTAGCATACATCAGAATCACCTAGAACTATTTTTGAAAACAGACAGTTGGCATCACTTTTGAGTTTCTGATTCAATAAGACCAAATGACCAAAATCAAATCCGCTTCTACCAAGTCAATTCTGATGTAAAGCCATTTTATATGACAAAGTGGAATTTCTCTCAGGCTTTTCAAGGCTATAAATCTTTATGGAGGCATATTCCTGCCTCTCTCACTCAGCTGTAAGGGGTCAACCACTGATGACTTTTTAGTTAGCTTTACCTACAGGGAGGACCTGAACTTTTGCATTTCTAGTAAGTTCCTGAAGTTTACGTGAGTTACTCCTTGGACTGCTAATTGCCGCATCAGCAGTTCCAAACTACCAACTGTCCCATAGGATAAAGATGGGCCTTTCTTCTCCCACAGAGACTTTCAGTCTCAGAAACTCACAGGGAGTTCTGCTCTGTCCTATGGGGTTTACTCTGAGTAAGCTGTGGGGAGAGGCTGATGTTACTAGTCCAGAGACCACTTGAGGATTACCAATAGAGATCATTTTACTTTTTTCAACACACTACATCCAAATAATCAGTTGTTAATCCACTTTTATATATTGATTTATAATTATATTTAGACATAGTTAATTCTCTTATATTATATATATTGAATACTTAATACTAAAGTTCTATTCAATGAAAGTAGCATATGCCAGCAATATAGAAAATAGTGTTAATTGTTGTGGTTGCACCTTGAGTATATTGTATAACAAAGATTTTCGGTACTCCTCTTGCTTTGTGTATGCCTAAAGATTTTCTTAATAACCTGTGGTAATTTTATTCATATTTATCTTCTTAATAGAGTAAAGAAAAGATTGCATCATATAGCAAAACACCAAAAACTGACCGGAGTGATGTGGGAAAGGAGATGAAAGAGAAATCTTCCCTGAAACGTAAACTTCCATTTACCATTAGTCCGTCAAGAAATGAAGAACGAGATTCAGACACAGGTTAAATAATTATTATTTTCTGCTAAAATCTTGATTGTCTTGCTATGATTATCCTTTTATGTGCAACACCCCTTTTGTGTGCTCTCTGTGTATATTTTAATATTTCACATATATCATTTTGGTCTTGAAGTTTTCTTACTCAAATATAATTATAAATCTCTCACCAATTTCACTATTTAATTTTTAAGGGGAGAATTTAAGAAATTCACTCATTGTTAGGGAAGCATTAGGAAATAATAAACTTGAGAAAGTGCTATTTGCATTCTGGAACCTATCAATGAAATGAATTTGAGACATTTCAGATTTAATAATGAATTATAAATATATGCCACCAAAACAAAAAAGAATTCTAACTAACTGCTTAATTTTTGTTTGTTTCTCAAGATGTTTATATATTAAAAATGCTTACTTGATATCCATAATAAATTAAAACCTTGTTACCTCTCGATAATAAACTGCTAATTTCTGTTTTCTGAACTATTCATTTTGTAAACTCTGTATGAACTAAAATGTTTGTTATTTATGGGACTATGCATTTTAAACCCACTAATTTATTGAAAAATCAATTACTTTTATAATAGAAACAAAAAATTGTTTCTCAGGATGTAGTTAACAGGTTATAAATGGTTTGTCACCCTGGTTTCAGCCATCATCTCAAATATGGTGACAACTTGGGAATGTTATAAGACCAGACAGTGCTTGGTTCTGTTGTGCATAAGGTCACCATGCAGTTAAAACTGACTAGACGGCACTAAAGCAATACCAGCAACAGCTGATGTTTAAAGCAGGGCACAGTGTATTTATCAAAGTTGTTTTATCCCCTGTAGTGAATGTTAATGAACCGCACTTAAGTTACAGCTTTGTAACCATATGGTGTAGTAGTTATTAGGCTGCAGTTGGCATGGTTGGCTTTTTCAAGCCCCCAACAGCTTTATAGGGAAAAGACTGTTAGTCTGAGGAATCCCAGTGGGTCACTATAAGTCAATATTGACTCTTGGCAGTGGTTTGGGTTTTTTCTAACCATATAGTTAGGAAGAATTTAACATCCATAGTATATGAATAATTTGTACAACTTAACAAAAAGACAACCCAATTTTTTACATGGGCTAAAAAGTTATATTCTTTGTGTAGTTCAAGTTATAGTGTTTTTCCCCTAGATTCAGAATTTTGGTTTTTTGTTTAAAGTATGACTTAAGGATACTTAAAGAAAAGGGAACTTTTTTAATTTGTGAAAAATAGAATTAAGTGATAATCAAAATTTCTACAGACTTTCAGAAGCATTCTTATAATCTTAAATTATTGATTGAGGTCACTTTATTAAGAATGCTATCGTGTGTCTTTAGGGTCTTTAGGTATCTATTTAAAATTTAATCTTGCCTACATTTTCTCTCTGGAGATCATTTACTAATCATATTTAAATTATTTCATTACCAAAGCATTGTTTTCATTTAGCTAGAGGGAAGATATTTTAATAAATTCAGAGAAATGTACCATTTTTTAGGAATCATGGCTTCAAAAGAATAAACTTCCCATGTGAGCCTTCATTATTAGATCAAGTAAACAATTTATCTTAAAAGAGAAAACTATAACTAGGAAGACATGAAGTTTGGACATGGATAAACATAATATTAGTTACTTTATTGATAGTTTTTTCCTCCCATTTTTTCCACTGTTTGAAACAAGTGAGATACAGATTTCTCTTAAGTTTCATAACAGACTCTTACATTTTAGAAATATTACATACCATCACAACCCTTGATATGATGGATTTAAATATTATATACTTTTGATAGACTGAATTTGTAGATTTTAGAAAATGGATGAAAGCTGTGATTTTATATCCATTATGCACACACAAACACTTGCACTCACTCACACTTAACAGAGACATTAAAACAAACTTCACTAGGCCTAAATAAAATATTTTATTTGTATTTCAGCTGCCTTTTAGCTTTTAAGATTTTTGAGAAATAAGTAAATTCCAGAATTAAATAAACTTTGCAAATGAAAAATATTTATAGCTTCAACCCCTGTATTTGACATTGTTCCATTCTATAGCACTAATTGTATTTTAAAGTGTTAGTTGCTGTGTAAATACACTCTTGACAAATATATGTATGAAATATTGCCATTTTGTCGATGCCAACTTATGGCAACCTAAGGAAAGGATAGGACTGCCTCTGTGAGTTTCTGAAAATATCACTTTGTATGGGAGTGTCTTTCCCTGTGGCACAGCTGGGGTTTCTAACTACATTTAGCCACCCACTGTGTACCCACTTCGTCACTTGGGCTGCTTGACAAAGACACCGAGATGGAAATCTTTATAATGTGTATGATACATTTCATCCTGAAATGTTCAGTATTTTAAAATTTATTTCTGTGGCATCACTGTCCAGGTGGGAGTAGGAAGCCCAGCCTTGCTCCTGGAGAGCTGCTGCTGGATTTGAACTGTCAGCCCTCAGCCCTCTGGGCTGCAGTCGTGCACACAACCACTTCACCACCGGGGCTCAGCCCATATTTTAAAATTTAATGAAGGTGAAAGCTTTTTTAAAATAGGGAAATTGTTGAAAGATACAAGCAAGTACTTCAGAATAGCTGAATTATCATTAGCAAAGAAGTAGATACCAACATACAGGACATTTTTTCGGTGAATTTAACGAAATTGTTGTTGATACAAATGCTACCCAGATTATAAATTGGAAATAGGATCTCTGTTTAGTTCCTTTTAGTTGACATCTTACTTAGATGACTTACTTACATTTAGTTGACATCTCACTGAGATGGCTGCTTGTTTGGAAACAAGCCTTTAACTTAAGGAATATCTTGTTGGAGATAAATGTGACCAACATAGATCTAAAAAACTAAAATGTTTAACATTTAACTAAGTAATTCCTTCTTGTGGAATAAAAATATTTTTTCAAATATCTGATATATTCTATATAAATAATCATTGATGAAAAATGTTATTTCAGCTTTGTTTATAATAGCCACCATTGGGGGAGGGGAGGGGGCGGGGAACAACACAAGGAAATGTCAAGTAGTATTGTATTTCTTAAAATATAACAAATCCAGTAATTAAATAGTATTTTACCTTTTTAAATAATATTCTGGACCACCAGAGGACAGTGATGCCCTCCCAAAAATAATATTCTAGGACAAATGACAAATAATAGAAAGACAATAATGATATAAACCAAACCAACATCTACAAAAACTATAGACACACTCCTCACGTATTGGCATAGTTAAGTTCTACAGGTCACATGTAAAAGTAAGCATTAACTAAAAAAAAAGTGGAAGATGATCACATCAGACCACAAACTGGAGGTTGACTTCATCATTACATAACTGCCACACAACTGGAAATCATGGCTCTTCCAGGTTGGCCCATAATTATCACAGCCAATGTTACTCTTGCCTCACCTCTCGGCATTCCTAACTGTCAGGTGTACATTGTAAATCTACACAATAGATGGATGACATAAATGCGAAATACCATGTGATGAGATAAAAATGAGGAATAAATAAAATAAAATAAAAATGAAGAATAACCCAAAACAAAAGCAAGCATTACCACTAAGTCAACTCAGACTACTGGAAACCCTATACAGTTCTAAGTCTTTATGGGAGTAGATAACCTCACCTGTCTTTGGTGGAACAATGACAGTTTTGAACTTCCAACCTTGTGGTTAGCAGTCCAAAACTTACCATATTATGGTTAGTCAGAAAGTTTTGATATTATGGTTCCAGGTGATACATGGATGAGCTTATTAGCATGGTTGAACACATCTGTCCTCTCAGTGACTGACTATACACAGTCTTCTTAATAATACATTTGTGTTAGTCTGGTTAGATGATTTTTTTAATTAAAAATTAAATCAAAACACTGACTTCTGATTATATTATTTACAAATTTGATGTTGGTTTGCTTCTTCCAGGTGAACTTAGTTGACATCTTACTTAGATGGCTGCTTGTTTGGAAACCAGCCTTTAAGACCCCAGATTTTATATACTAGATGGTATCACCTTTACTGCATATTGCTGTGGCACCCATTTCTTTTGTGTTCCTTTTCTGAGGGCAAGTATTGAGCAAGGCTGTGATGTAAGAACTCATTGTTTTTAAATTGGAACTAGGGTTTTATGTGAAGCCCAGACCATTCCTGGATATATATGTTTTTGTTTGGTTTGGTTAGGGTTTGTGTTTGTGTTTGGTTTTTTTTAATCTGCCTTTTGCTCCCTTCCAAAACCTCCTTGTCAACTTATGGTAGAGAATCTTATCAGTCAGCCTCCAGGGACATAATGACTTTCTGTTAATACTGTCTTTGATTAGCCCCTGAAACGAATTTTTTAAAGCTCTCTTGGGAAGGGATATTGGGTCAGTGTAGGCTAACTCTGTATCACAGTGCCTGATTTATTATTCACTTGTACAGAATCAATCTTTTCATGGCTGGATGCTAGTTACACAAATGATGGCGGTTAATTGTCAGATAAATTCATAATAATATTCACTGAGGATGTCAGTCACAGGCTTGCTGGAATAATACATATCTTAATATAATATATAGGGCGTTGATATAGCAAGACCAGGTCTGTCTGCTGGCCAGCACTTCAAGTCTTGGTACAACTGAATTCTGCTTCATCAGACACCATGCATTTTCTGACTCAAGCCCTCAGCTTACAGCTATGTCTGAGATAGAGTCCGGTTTACCCAGTGGAGATAAAGCGGAGTTGATATCAAGGAGTTTTAAAAGTTTAAAACTGGTTGTATAAGCAATTGTACAATATTATTTGATGTGATTGAACTATGGAATGGCATGATACCTGGATTAGCTGCTAATAAAAGGGTTTGGGGACCAAAAAAATCCAAAAAACAAAAAAGAATGTCACTTTGAAGAAGATCTGCAGGGCCAGTTAAATTCAAAGCCACTGATTTTTGGTATTCCAAGATCATGGTCCTAATAGATTTTTTCTCAAAGGACACAAGAAAATGAAGGGGGCTTATTAATAATTTTTTTCACCAGGTTTTTTTTTGTGTGGGCCTCACTGCCCTGGTGGGAGTAGGAGGCCCAGCCTTGCTCCTGAAGAGCTGCTGCTGGATATGAACTGCCAACCCTGTGGGCCGCAGTCCCGCACATAATCACGATGCCACTGGGGCTTGGCCCAATAATTCTTTTTTTAAGTTAAAAATTGGCTTGCCGAGGAAAAAACCAGAAAAGTCATGCCATGGAATTTTTCTCATCACTCCAGTGAACCTGCTCATTTTTTGAGGGTAGCACTGGTTGTCCCAATGAGAATTTTGTAGAAATTCTCATGGAAGAATGAGAGATTTGAACCTCCAACCTGTGGTTAGCCACCAAACACCACCAAGAAACTATACACCTTCTGTTCTACAACCCTGATCCTGCCCTTCAGACTTCTTTTTGTTTCCAAAATATAAAGACCATTAAAGAAGAAACATGATTTGAATGGAAAAGTGTTATTTTGTCAAAAGTGTTATTTTGACATGGTGTAACTTGAAGAGTGGAAAATTTAGTCCAGGAAGGAATAGAAAAATATAAACACAGCCTTCTTAAGTATATAGACCCTGTCCAAAAAGACTCATTGGTTCACAGATCCCAAAAACCAATAATAACGTCATCAAGTAGAAATATGATTCTTAACTTTCATTTTAAGATACACTTTCCTATCTTCAGAAGGAACCCTGGTGATGCAGTAGGTAAGGACTCTGCTGCTAACTGTAAGGTTGCTGTTGGATCCCATCAGTTGCTCTATGGGGAAAGGATATGGCAAGCTACTTTGGTGTAAAGATTTATAGTTGAGGGCTGAGCCCTGGTGGTGTAAGTGGTTGAGTGCGGGACTGTGGCCCGCGGGCTTGGCGGTTCAAATCCAGTGGCGGCTCTCAGGAGCAGCGCTGGGTAGTGCACACGACCACCAAAGGCAGCAATGCCCCCCCCCCAAAAAAAAAAGATTTATAGTTGAAAATGAAATGGAACACTTCAGTCCTATATGGTTATCATGTATCAGATTCAACTCTACAACAACTGGTTTGATTTTCTGGTTATTATTTGTGTATGAAACTTTTCTCCTGACTCAGAAAGATAAGTAATATGTGGTAAGATTCAAATTGTCCTTGTGGTTGATTCTGTTTTTAGGGGTCCATTATTGCAGTTGTAGAGCTTGTTGAGGTTTTATAAACTAAAATCTGTATTAGTCATTTTTTAAAATTCTGTTTTCCTGAGTCTCTGGATGCCGTTAAAAGATTTGCCTTATTTAACAAGCAAATGTCATGAGAAAAACCATTTTTTTAAAAGTTTTTTAAAAAAGTAAACATAATTTTTCTAGTACTGTGTGAGGCGAGGTTCTCTAAAGAAACAAAACCAAGACACTTGTAATTTATATGTGTGTGTTTATGCATCACAAAGGAATATTGCACCTAATAAGTACACACAGCAGTACAGAGGGTTCAGTTCAGTTCACTTCCATGGAACAGTTAATGTGCTAGAAGTCCTTCAACTCACAGGGCTCTGGGCCCAAGGTCAAAGAAGCAGCGCAATGCAGGCAGAGTCGCCCACCGGCAGCAAACAACTGGACAGGTCACCAACAGTCAGCAACTCAGGAGCTTAGCCAAGCAGGCCAGATGGAATGTCTTAACTCAATGCAAGGCGACAGAATCCACATGCCTCAAGCTCAAGTGATGTGCACACTGTGGTAGTCACCTAATCTGGTGTCAATTTGAAGATTCAGGGTGTAGGGCTGGAGTCTACCATGTCAATCTGGAGATAGCCAATGGGACCTCTGTGGGGGCATGGCCTTCTGAAAATTCTGGGAAATCCAGCACTTTTTTTCTTGAAAATAGGAGATGCTATCTCTCTCACTTCACTTCCTGGGAAACACTCTATTGACAAGACACATGACACTGCGCTGATAGACCCCATGCCGTGGCAACTGGAGGAGCCACTTGGATACCCCTGCCAGCACTGAGATGTTTACAGCGCCACTGGATCCATAGATTTTCTACTCACTGGCTTGAGATTGTTCAGCATTTGGCATCATTGCATCACTTTCATGAGTCTAAAGACTTTTTAGATTGATATCGGACATATGGGCTAATGTTGGGTGTATGACCTTGGACTGCACTGGGTTGGGATGTTTACTTAATGTACAATTAGCCTGTATATAAAACTATCTTCTTATATATGGATTTGTTTCTCTAGTCTACCCAGACTAACACGCTCACCAACAGCATGGTGAAGCAGGTCTCGAAGGAATCTCCAGCTCCAGAGACAAAACTCACAGGTTGACCTGTCTCACAGGTGGTGTAGAGAGCAAGGTGAAGTAGAGAGCAAGTTAAAGCAGCCGTGTTCTAGTCCAAACACCAGAGAGCAAAATGGGGGAGGGGGAAGAAATGAGCTGTACAGAGCCATTTATCTCTGCTCTCCAGTCAGACTGCAACCTGATGATTCCATTGTTCCTGTTGACCAGGTTGGCACAGTAAACCTGTCTATCACAGGTATCTACTTTAAAATAAATAACTGGTAAAGGCCAAATTTCTAAGGATGATCATTTTTGGTGATTTTCATGGAGATAAATTTTATTATGAAACTTTTCAGACACAGTAAAATCTTTTTTAAATTGTTTTTAGTGGCCTGAGCCCCGGTGGGGTAGTGGTTGCATGCGGGACTGCGGCCCACTGGGTTGGCAGTTCAAATCCAGCAGCAACTCTCCAGGAGCAAGGCTGGGACTCCCACTCCCACCAGAGGGCAGTGATGCCCCCCCAAAAAAATTGTCTTAGTATTTTTCTTTTATTCTTGTGTGATTTGAAGTAGAATGTTATTTTTAAAAGATAAGTGGGCTGAGCTCTGGTGTCATAGTGGTTGTGCACGGGACTGCGGCCCACTGGGATGAGGTTCAATTCTAGCAGCGGCTCCACAGGAGCAAAGGCTGGGCCTCCTACTCCCACTACCAGAGGGCAGTGATGCCTAAAAAAAAAGATTACTTGTTATGGCTTGCTGTCTCTCAGGAATAGATCATTGCTCTACATATGTTTCTGTAATACATCAGTCTCTTGGATAGTAGTTGCCTCCCCCCACAGAGGAAAGTAGTTGTAATAGTCAGTTACGGCTATTTTAATATTCTAGCTCCTGGATTAAGTCTCTGTACCCAGATTCCCCAAATACAAACATTTTAATGTAATATAATATATTTGTAGGGTTAGTGGGAGTTGGTTACTTTCAAAGAATCATTTGGACAAAAAATTACACCAAGTTGAAAGCAAATTATTCAGTGTATTTCCATCTGTGAAATGATATCTGTTTTTGGTAATACATTGAATTCTATTTGTTCACGCAGCATCTTAATTAATCCCCCCTTTTTTTGCTGCTTTTTAAACTATGGAGGTCATTTAAAATTTTTGGATTGTCTATAAATGAACTGTCAAAATTATTCCTCATAAAATTCTTACAGTTGCAAACCTTATGCATTCAATTTATTAGAAATTTTAACATTCCGCAAGTTTAGCAAATACTTGGATAACTACTAGCCAACCTTTTCATTAAGCCTTGAATGTATGTGGCAGTTAATTCATCTCGTCAACTTGTGAAGGGGTGGAGCCTAGCCTAGCAATCAGGTCATAGCCAATGATGACTCTATGTGGACATGCCTTCTCCTCCAGACTTCCTCCCTGAATATCAGACATACATTCTCTGCATCATCTCCCGGCGAGACACACTGATGGAGCCAGAGCCCTGGAGCTGGAAGAGCTACGTAAAGACCCGCAGCAGCACTAAGATGCCTCCACCA